>BRZM01000009.1:5104291-5205489 GCA_033238685.1 Lates japonicus
TCAATACTTTGGACTTGTATGGCTGCAGGCTGAATGATACAAATATTTATTAGTAGAGTAAACTGTATTTCTACACAATTTACTGTACTTTTTTCGTTTCATGGGGAAATAATGTGCTTTTTACTCTACTGCATTTATCCAACAACTTTATGTTTAAGGTCTAACATCTGTTACAGGAGCAGGAATTACAGGAATGCAGGGGCCAGATGATAGAGCACATTACTTGGTATTTGAAATCATCCCTGGTGGTAAACCCTAAGTTATGATACAGAAACAAACCTTCAGGGTGGTATTAAAATTTATTCTGCCTGGCATTCCCCATACAAGACTGATGAATCATGTGCTACTTCCCTGGGACGGTTGTAGTCTTAACAGTAAGACTGTAAGTTTAGCCAGGAAAAGTACCACTTGAACTGGTTAGGAGTTCATGGACTTTCTCAAGGACACTTCAGCAGAGCACAGTTGTTGTAACTCAGATAAAAGTAGCAATATGATACAAAACACTACTACACTAATCACAAGACCTGCATTCAAACCTTTTACCTTTTACTTAAGGTGGAAGTATTAAGCGGAAAAATGTACTCAAAGTTTCACAAATAAAAGTAGTCATTGTGCAGAAAATCGCATCTACTAAGATTGTGTCTCGCTACAGCTAATTGATCATGTAATTGCATAAAAAGCTCCACAACCAAAAACCACACCACTTCTGAGAAAGTATATCCATTCTCATACTGTCTCCTGTCTGGTCTTTGTTGCTGCTAGTGGCCTGGTGGTGCCCCAGTGGAGAATGAGATGAGTGCATGGTGTGGGGGAGCTACAGTTTTTGTAGCAGACCAGGCAGCTGGCAGAACCAGGGTTTATAACGGCTCCCACTCTGATGGTGCGCCTCGGCCTCAGCCTCCTGGGCTGACCATGAGAGGCGAGCAACTGTCTCAGTGTGGTTGTTGGTGGACCAGGTGCTGGTGACCATGAATCTGAGTACTGCTCCGTTACAGAATGTTGCTGATTTGGTGTCTTTGTTGCAAAAAAAAATCCTTTGGTTATTCTTCATATTCTCTGTCATGATTCATTGTTTTTATACCGGGGTACAAAGCTTAATATTTTGCAAAGTATAATATTAACTATGAATAGCCAAGTTTCAGCAAAGTTATTCTGTTACACAGTAGAGCTATTGAACTGCTGATACTAGGATGATAAACATGCAAAAGTGATGAAACATGTCTGTAATTTGTCTTTGGTTGTAATTCAAGATTGCACCAGCAGAAGGGCAGAAGTAGTATAAATACCAAAGATAACAACATATTGCAAGCAACTACATGTAAACTGTTTTTGATTTACCCTTTTCCACATGCACAGAACTGTTTCAGATAAACATACTGTACCTTCTGGAAGCCAGCATGTTATGAAACTGTGATTCAAAAGTCATCTCTTAATTAGATAAATAAGCCAACCTTTTTTCTAGATTTAAATGAAGCAATATATTTGTTTACAAGATGAGACTGTTTTTGATTCTACTTTTGTTTCCTTGGGTACTCTGCCCACTTTGGGTTTATTGGCATTGTATTTTATCCAGATATCTCAGTGACTGTTCAATGGATTGCCACAAGAACATTCAAACATTTATGGGACTATTGAAAGTTGCCATGAAATCTGATGCCAATTCCTTGGTTCTGGATTACAATCCGAGCGATTTTGTTGATCCTCTAACTGAGTCTTCTTATCCTGTGAAATTTAGGCATCCAATTGCTGGACTGGGTACAACATTTTGTACAGAAATTCATAGTCCCAGAGGATAAATCACGGCTGAAGTGATCCTCAGAGTCAGGCCTTCTTTTCTGGTGCCTAAAAGTTTCTTGTTGCTATTCTGGTAGGGATCGAGCGTGATTGAAGTCATCAGGAAAATTAATGATCATTGCTCCGGTCAATACGTTATTTTTATACTTAAAATCCCTGTGGCAGAAAATAGGCTACTAAAGAGTATGTTTTAACTTCAATGAAAAGACCAATCATATAAAGAATTTTAACAAATATATGAAATATTTATTACATTTTACCAAAAGCGTAACTTCGTCTGAATCCAAAATTTCATTTAGTGCGCCTCCTGCTGGTTGCTGCCGCACATAATGAAATCATAATATTGCTGCACAACCGTTGACAGAATCAATCGATTAAATTTCACCTGATTGACAAAATTCTTGTAATCAGCAATTGATCATCAATTAATTGTGCCCATCCCTGATTCTGAGTAAAAATTTCCCGCAAGGCTGTTTCATAGGTTACCATGAAATCTCAACACCACATTCCTCTCAGGATGAATTATAACACAGTCTCTAGAAAATTGTAAGCCATTTCTCCTGAATATAAATACTGCAAAAGTAGTGACATTCTCATCAGCCTCAGTTGTACTCTCTCCGGCGTTCTAGCGTTAGCATTTAGCCCAAAGCACCAGTGTGTTCACTGGTCAACGCCCTGAAAACCATTTCTATTTAGAGGTAATGCTGCTTGTTTGTCTGTCTGCAGAGGCGTTGGTAACATGGCTCCCAAATACAGACGCAGACCTTCTCGTCAACCTTTTTGAATAATTGTGCCGCAGCCATCCTCTAGGGTTTTATCCAGGTTGTTACTAAGTCTAGTGACTAACGGCATTGTACCTCTCTGAGTGTTTTTATCGGGAATATAACCGCAGGTCATGAGTTCAGCTCCAAGGGCAGACAGACTAACACTGTTATAGTAGATGATGAAAGGGGGGCATAGGGATCCTTTCACCTATATAGCTCCGCTGTGCAGGTGGGTGGGGGTAGTTTTCTGGCTGCTACACTGGTCTCTCTGTGCTCTTCACACACAGCAATGAGATTGTTTCCACACCTCTGCTGTTTCCCTCCATCTCACCTTCCCTCCCCCCCTCTTCCTTTGAGAGTATAAATTTCTGTCCGCTATTCTTGGAGCTGCTTGGTAAACATACTGATTTTAAGTTGCTCAATACTCTTGACTGTTAGAGTTCGAAGCCTCCCTTCAGAGTTTGCTGTTTGTGATAATGTGTAGTAAAAGATAAAACAGCTAAAATGTGAAGATGAAGAACAGATGTTGTAACTGAACGACTCCGCTTTTGTGAAAGGGCATTCTTAGCATTTGTGACAGGAGAATGGGAGTAAGAAATCACATATACGACTGAGAGAAAGGAAAGCTCACTAACTTCTATGTAAGGAAATGTCATTATCCCCTCTAACATAAAGACAATCACTTACACAGAGGTTAGAAAGATGTGGTTTTTTTTCCAGTGCAGGTCTGGGTTTGTGAGGCCCTGTCTGCCCTTCACAGAGCAGTTTGATCCCTCGAAAAGCTATGTGGACCGATGCATTGTTGGACCCTGGTGTGGAATGTGCACTAAGTCCTTTGGCCAGAGGACAAGGGGCTTTATTACAACCTTTAAACAAATCTCTGTAAGGAGATACCGGTGTATATTTTGAGAAGGAATGATCATCTCCAAATATTGACAAGAAGCTTTGAATACGCCTTTAATGCAGGTTCCTATGAAGTTAACACAAACTGGTGTTCTAAAAATGTCTCTTCAAGTGTTTTACTACTTTCTACTGTGTTGTTTTTCTCCTGGTGATTTTACAGGAATGAAAACTTGAAATTTAATCCCCATTAAAATATCAAAATCAACCACACTTCTCAGTAAGTAGTAGTAGTAGTAGTAGTAATATGTGCGTAACAGATCATCTTTCAAGATTTTTCTTTTGGGCTGTGCAAAACAACAGTCTAACGTGTTATTGTGTCATTCTTTACAACAAAACAACTATATTTCAAGAAAAACAATACGTATAAATGTAGCGGTTTCTTTAAGAAGTGCAAACAACATGTTTGATATAATTCATCTTCACATTGGCATGTACAGACAGTGAGCAGGTCCACAGGTATGTGTGTGATTAAGGCTGTCAGCAGCTCATGTGTAATCTCAGCCCCTCTAGCTGTAATTCTGGTTTAAACACAGTCTGTTGTGTGTGTGTGTGAGAGGCAGATTCTCTGTTTGGGTGTTGGAACATAACATGACAGGCAGACAGGCTGAAGGAGAGCAGGACGGTTTCCTTCTGTCTCATACAAATCACCCTGATGTTAAGAGTCTAACCAGTGATAATTCTCTCCCATAGGTTTGCACTGAATTGATATGAAACAAAGTGTGTCCTGTTTCAGTTCAATACGCAATGTCTTCTGGTTTCTTTAGTTTTAGTTTCTTTGTCTCTCCAGTTTCTTTTTGCTGTACTTAGGCATAGTGGTGCTTTCAAAGAAACACTAATGTCAACATGCTAGCATGCTAACAGTTTGTCATGTTCACCGTCTAAGTTTAGCGTGTTAGCATGCTAACATTTGCACAAAGTGCAGCCTAGGCTGATATTAAAATTTGCAGCTATTTGGACCATCACTAAAGTATTGGACAAATTAACATTTTGAGCTCATGTTGATGCTAGATGGCAAGTTAAGACTTCATCCTGATGGGGACATGGATATCTGTGCTACATTTAATGGCAATCCAACCAATAATTGTTGAGACATTTCACTCCAGACCGGACACGTTAACCTCATGATGGCACAAGAAAAAACAGTCAGGGGATCACCAAAGTCAGTAGGATTCGTCATCTGGGGACCATGAATGTCCAAAAGTTGTTGCGATATTTCAGTTTGAAAAAGGGATGGACCAACCGATGGCCATCCCCAGAGCAGTTATCAGGGTAGTTGTCAGTTGATTTTTTGTCAGGTGTCTAATGGTTGTTTCTGAAACCGGAGTCGTCCCTGTTCATGTTTGTCTGCTGTGATCAGAGTAGGTCTGTGCTGGTGCTTCTGTGCTTTGCTAAGCTGATTGCAGAATATTATGATAGGAAGCTCTGTGTTTTGGTCTGCCGCTGCCGTGCTGACGGTGAGGAGGCCCAGGCTCAGCTGGCTCTCCTCTCAAAGACCACTTACTCACACTCACTGACCACAGAGACATACCAGTAAAGGGAGGTGGGAGGGTTATTCTCTCCCCACAGCGTCAGCCCATGGCATGTTAGGTGTTCTCCCTAAACGCCCCCCTCCTCTCGCCTGGAAATGGACACTGCTGGTGTATTTATAGCCCCTAAGCACAAGCAAGCTCTCTTTCTTAAACACGGATAAGGAGCTGGTCATATTCGCCAGAGTTGTACTGAGCTTTGCTGTCGTATATTCTAGACCGTTGTACGCTTTGCTTGTGTTACGTACCTGGACAGGCTTGTCAGGTAGGGGAAAGTACAGTCTGGGCTTTTTGATTAAAAATTACTTATTTTATTTGAGGCAGCGGCCTGTAACATGGTTACATGTTTGGTTGTATTGTTTCTAAATGATCCACTACTTACCAGAGAGATTAACTAATGGAAATTAATTTGGCTTGGGTTTGATTTTAAGCATTTGTTAGGACTTTTTAGGACTTTTGTGAACGGTGAAACTTAATTGAACGTTAGTCATCATAGCTTTTTGTTGTTTCTGTCACCATTATAGACCACTGTGTTTGACGATGATATATTTGGTATAAGAACTTCTACTCTTCCATAAAACTGAGCAACTGTTTTGATAATCAATTAGTGATTTAAGTAATTTTTCAAGTGAAAAATAATTCCAGCTTCTCAATCGTGAGAATTTGCCGCTTCATTTTATCTGACGTGATTGTGAATGAAATAACTTTGGATTGTGGACTGTTGTTAAGTCAAAACAAGCGATTTGAAGATTAGTTGATAATGTAAATAATCATTAATTGTGTTGGTGTGGAATTTAATGCATGTTTCTGGTGTTTCTTTTTTTTTTTTTTTTAGATGAAAACGACATTCTGAGCACAGTCACTGGAAACTGATCACCCAGAGAGAGGAGAAATGGAAAAGCCAGTCTTGCAGACACAACCATCCACCCTGCCTTTTTTCGACACGGCTCACGCCTTCAACCTTCTGCGGGGAATCCATGAACTCCGAGCCGAACGCAAGTTTTTCGATGTGACTCTGTGTGCTGAGGGCCGCGAGTTCCACTGTCATCGCACAGTGTTGGCCGCCGCCAGCACCTACTTCCGGGCTATGTTCACAGGAACGCTGAGGGAGAGCGCTATGGACCGGGTCGTTCTACATGAGGTGTCAGCTGAGCTGTTAGGGCTGCTGGTGGACTTCTGCTATACAGGACGAGTCACCGTCACTCAGGATAATGTGGACCTCCTTCTGAAGACGGCTGATCTGTTTCAGTTTCCCTCAGTCAAAGAGGCCTGCTGCGCATTTCTGGAGCAGCGGCTGGATGTTTCCAACTGCTTAGAGATCCAGGACTTTGCAGAGGCCTACGCTTGCCGAGAGCTGGCAGCCAGCGCTCGCCGCTTTGTCCTCAAAAACATAATGGAGCTGGCTAAAGGCACAGACTTTGAGCGGTTACCTTGGAAGCGCCTGCTTGAGTTTATGTCAGACAATGACCTTTGTGTGGACAAGGAGGAGACAGTTTATCAGATTGCAGTACGCTGGGTGAAGGCTGACCTCCAGCGGAGACTCCACTACTGGCCCGAGCTCCTCCAGCAGGTCCGACTCCCTTTCGTCAGGAGGTTTTTCCTGTTGGCTCATGTGGAGAGCGACCCGCTGGTCTACCTTTCACCCACCTGCCTCCGCATGGTGAACGAAGCCCGTAGCTTCCAGTCCTGTGAGTACGACCGCCACGACAGGCCCTGCCACCGCATGAGGCCACGGCCCTCCACAGGATTGGCAGAAATCCTGGTGGTGGTGGGAGGCTGCGACCAGGACTGCGATGAGCTGGTCACAGTGGACTGTTACAACCCCCAGACTGGACAGTGGCGCTACTTGGCTGAATTCCCTGACCACCTGGGAGGGGGCTACAGCATAGCTGCCCTTGGAAACGATATGTACGTCACAGGTAAGTCATTTAAGGACATTCAAACACCTTTCTATGCACCTTTTCAACAGTTCTTTTGTCTCAGGAGACCAAACAGAAGCCACAGACAGTATACAGTGGTTGCAGTCGCTGTGTAGATTACATTGACTGTACTGTTAAAGCTCCAGTCAGTAGATTTCCACTCCTGCTCCTTCATCTTATGAAATGGCTGTCAGGCAGAGCTTATAAATAAACTGCAGACTCTTTGGCTAGTAGCTCTGTGTGTAGACAAGGCTGAGTCAGGCAGGACATGGTGTGCTGCCAGAACAGCAGAGGTGTTGTCTTCATCATCATCCTTACCAGTTATCTTCCTCTGACCTGAAAAGCAGCCTACGTTTCCCTCAAGAAATCATCCTAGACCCTCACTCAGAGATTGTAAGACACTGATGGTGGGACATAAATTTAGCAGTGTTAGCACACTGCCTCGATGACAGAAATAACAACAGCATATGATTGCATAATGTTGACAGACAGATTTAGTTTTTATAATCTGTTCTACAGTTTCTTTGAGCATTTACGATGTAATTATTTATAAACTTGGTGTCAGGGCTACTTCAAATTAGAATTAAATTGTAGTTGAATCCTCTAGAAGCTACAATGGGGTTTTGAGAGCAAGAAAGTAGCTTGAAATATTAAATCTTTACTGCTGATTGGTCGAGAAGGAAAACTGCAAATAGCTACTACTTGTTGAAAAGTGTTGAATGTAACTTAAAAATTTAGACCCATATTTTGGTCTCATTGCTAAATTTGAATTTGATATTTAGACTCACGAGAAATCACAAAACTCACAACATTTAACATGTTGTAATAAACAAACACTGTTATGTTTGCAACTTAATATCAAATGTGTTGTAAAAAGTTCTGTGTGTGTGACATGCAGTTGGGTTGTTTGGATTTTATTATTTGTGCAGTTGTGAGCCTCGCCTTTTTTTTTATTTGTGGTGCAGTCAGCTGATAGCGGTAGGTGCACATTGTTACCTGGATCTGATGGGAGATATCCAGACTTTGAGTGCAAGAGGAGCTACATTATCAAAAACTATCAACCTACTGTCTACTATACTATTTCAGAAAAGACTACAGCGCTGATGATTTCCTAAAACCAGCATGTTGTTCTTCTCATTCTTGAGGTTAACTCAGAAATAACAGAATAAAAAATCGAGTTAGACCAATAAATAAACCAGGCCGATATGTCAGCCTGTGAATTCTGTATTTCTTCTGTAAATGTTAAATGACAGTACAGAAATTCCAGCCCAGGTTTGCTAATTTAGAAATTTAATGTTGATATTTTTGTATGTTACTTTAGGTGGCTCTGATGGCTCTCGCCTCTATGATGGTGTGTGGCGCTACAAGTCCAGTGTCAATGAGTGGACGGAGGCGGCGCCCATGCTGAAGGCCCGTGAGTACCACAGCTCTTGTGTACTGAAAGGTCAGCTCTATGTGGTGGCGTCGGACAGCACCGAGCGCTACGACCACGCTCTCGACTGCTGGGAGGCCTTACCAGCCATGCTGCACCCCATGGACAACTGCTCCACCACCACATGCAGCGGACGATTGTACGCTATCGGCTGTCTGACCGGGGAGGACACCATGGCCATCCAGAGCTATGATGCAGACACCAACCGCTGGTCCATGGTTAAATGTGGACAGCTACCTCCGTGGTCCTTCACGCCGAAAACCGTGACCCTCAACGGTCTCATCTACTTTGTCAGGTCAGGAGAAAACTGACTTCTGTTACATATCTAAACTAAATCTGGTAACTTAATTCTACAGGTCCTGTAGTTTCCAGCTAATTCCCTGAAAACAGCTGGTATTTATCTGTTAGTTACAAAAATATTTCTGAGAAAGGCATGACTGGTAACATGACTGTTTCAATAGTCAGTGAAGTTAGCATGAATACATTTATACACAGTCTGTTCTGGCAGTGGCTCGACTTTGGTGTGTTTCTATTTCCAGGGATGACTCAGCTGAGGTGGATGTTTATAATCCTCAAAAGAACGAGTGGGACAAAATTAGTCCGATGACCCAGGTTTGTATTTCACATCAAACATCTCCCAGCATGCAGCATGCAGTGGCAGTCTTTTGTGATCTCTTTGCACTGTGAAAACAGGTGTCAGCCGGACTGCAGTATATCCTAAGATGATAGTAAAAGCTGCTTGTTGTTGAATCTGAACGTTGCAACATAAAGTGCATTTTTTCATAAAATTTTTTTTATCCAGGTTCATGTTGGAGGAAGTGTGGCAGCCCTTGGCGGTAAATTATACGTGTCTGGTGGTTATGACAACACGTTTGAGCTGTCGGATGTGGTGGAAGCCTACGACCCGACCACCCGCTCGTGGGCTCTCGCTGGACGACTACCTCAGCCGACCTTCTGGCACGGCAGCGTCAGCATATTCCGCCAGTTCATGCCCCTGGTGTCCAGCGCATTTGAACCTACGGACTCACCTGAGTCAAACGCCATTCACCTGCACCGGCACCAACGTCACCAAGCGCTCCACAACCTCAACAACAATCTCAACCAAAACCAGAACCAGGACGTGAACCCAGCGCACTGAGTTTGGACCTAAAATTGCCTCTCACACATGTTCAGTCTGTCCTCCCTCATTGTGCCATTGTTAGTTTACTGTGAATTTACCTTATCACAATGTTAAAGCTGATTACGGCAGAAGAGAGAAGACTGAGCATGTACAAAGTAGTCTGAGCTCCTTGTAATGCACTTGACTGCTGAGCTGTCACACTGACAATCACTTAAGTCCGTTGACTGGATGAATTACAAAAAGGCTAAGTGTTTCTTAGCCCTGTTCACTGGGAGACAGTCCTGGATAGTTCCCATAGAAAGCCTGGGGGAAGTTGCTGTCTGCTGCTGTTTATTGAAGGTGGGGAAGTTAACCACATTTAGTCCTTATCCTTAAAGTCTTTTCACTTGTAAAAGTGAAATATACTGTCTGAAAACACAATTAATCGGCCAGTCAATACAACTCAATTAATCATTGAAGTCATTTTTTGGAGCAAAAATATCACAGTCACGGGCTCCAGCTTCTCAGTTTTATATCATAGTAAACAAAAGAACTTTGGTCAAAGGAAATTGTGATGTTTTTCTCAATTTGCAGACATTCTATATACCAAATGATTAATTAAGAATATAATTGTCTTTTTCAGCCATTAGCCACAAGAATTAGCAACTCTCTAAAACACTCTAAAACAAACTTAACATGGTCACACAATAGTGACATTTATTCTTCATCTCAAGTGTTTTCAAATAGCATCTTTCAGTTTAACGAGAAAAGACTAAATTAATGTCTGGTTAACTGCCCCACTTCTGACAAAAAGCTGAATATAGCAGCTTCTCTGGGTGGATGAGACAGGTGTTTCTGTGTATGGATATCTGTGTTTTAGCCTTGGGCCACACCATGTACCTCAGCTGTGTGTGACGGCTACCTCGCTGAACTGCTGCGTCTCGCTCACATGGCGAGTGTTGCTGCTGTGGCGCTGCTACTGCCAGTCCTACCTTTCTACGTTGTTTGCCTTTGATAATGGCCATCAGTAACAGCCTACTAATAACCACAAAGCAGTAAAGACACTAAAGAGAATGCACCAGAGTTTACCCTTATTTAAAGAGTGAGTGCACCAGAAAACTACTGCCCTTCACCTGATGCTCTGTTACTACAATGACATAACATCAAAGCTATAGTGAAAGGTGTCAGTCACGTAGTGTTGCAAATGACAATAGATCTTTTCACTTCATTTTTGCTTAGAACTGTGTGCCTCACGTGTGAAATATATGCTCCATGCCAAAACTGTAGATGACACGCCGCTGCAGCGAGGCTGTTGATCTAACTTGTCACCATGGGCGCTGAATTTAAAAGCAAGGGTTTCATTAACTGTTGTGCACAGGTGAGGTAAGCAGTATGGCCTAAAGCTTAGCAGTTGATCACTGTGGAATGTTTATTTTCTACAAACACATTACATTTAAATTAGAGATGCATGCATCAGAATATGTGTTTACAAGCCTTTTGTGGCTCCAGAGGAAGCTGTGTGAAATCTGATGAATTGCCTCAAGTAAAAAAATCTTGGGAGTAGAGTTGGAAAGAAGTGAGCTCCGTAGCCTGCTCCTCATCTCTGCAGAGGCTAGAGGCTACGTGAGCAGTTACTAGCCTAACACACCTGAATCTCGGTCTGAATTGTCGGCGGTCAAGCATTGTGGGTAATGTAGGCACCAGGTTTTAAGAAAGAAGGCGAATAATGTATGGGATAAAAAAGGCAGTATCTCTGGTTCTGCTATGTTGACTTTGATCCTTTAAAAACAACTGTCCACTGTGAGTCTGACAATGTTTTATTCTAAATTGGTGGAACACTCTTAACAATTTGTTGCCCTGAGCAGAAGCCAAATATTTACTCAGAAACAGCCATTATCTGTCTACATTCCAAAATCGACGGCAATCACAATTGATATTTTTAGCACTAGACAGACAGGTGGCTTGATAGGGATGGTTTGAAATTTACCAGTAGAAATACCTTGTACTCGGTAGGTGTGTTGAGTAACCTTCTGTCATTAAGGTAGAATTTCAGGATGGTTGCATGCGATGTTAACTTGTTCTGGGTTGATACTATTGCTAGCGATAATTAGGCTGCACAGCATCTCCTTGTGTCACTCCTGACATTGAAACTGGGCTACATCAGCCTCTATAACCACCAGTCGAATGTGCATGAAGTATTTTCTTTTAAAACTGTATTTATGAATGTGTTACTGTTTTGTATGTTTATTTATGGGTCTGTTTTGTGCTGTGGTTGCTTAAGATATCCCTGCCTATCAGTTGCAACAAGAGGAGTAAAACTTGTTAAGTGGTAGCGACGGGTCGGCAGTCTCAACTGGAAATGCAAAAGAATCTCAATTTGCTCTCGTGTAAAATAACTTTTGCTTTAATGGAAGTTGTACTTTTGTGTGTTTCTAAGGTATTGTTAATGCATTATCGTTTTCTTAGTTTTCATACAAGTTTGTGATGTTGAATCAGTTTTGTAAATACAGTATATTCTTAACCTTACGTACTGTGTTTGTGTAATGTTTACAGTGTAGTTACCATAAATTAAACTGCAGGCAGGTCTGAGAGTTTATTCTGCTGAGTCACATGTGATGAGCTGTTAGCAGGATGCAAATGTTCACTTATATTTCTTATAAACAATGGACTTTAGCTGTGGCAGAGTGAGAAAAAACAATAAATGCATTAAGTGTTTTATAAATAGCAAGTGTAAGTTAATGCATTCACTCAGAAAACTGTGTATCTTAACACAAAATCACAAACCTGTGTAGCATATTAATTCTAAGTAAGTTCTGATATCTGTAAATAGTATACATGTTTTATGACCCATATTGACTGACAGTATTGTAAATGAGACAACCCTTGACCTTCTTGCATTAAGGTGCCCTGTGGAGTTGTAAACAAACTATAAGTGATGTTTACATTCAGCGGTTCTCACCAGAATGCATTGTGTGTAACCTTTAGGTGTAAGGAATGCACTGAATGTATTTTCTTTTTCTCTTAAAAAAAAAAAAAATCCTGCATTGTTTTCAATCACCATGTTTGTTTGCTAGCAGTCTTGTTCTTCACTGCCTTTGTAGAAGCATTGTTACACTTCTTTGAATATTATTGTCCCCAACTTTTGCAAACTTGGTTGTCCATGTCCTCAGTTTAATGCATCTTGTAATCAAATCATATTTGCTTATAAACACATTGCTCCATAGCGCCACTAGTGTTCAGAAACTCCACAGGGTACTTAAACCAGGTTCGACATTTTGGAAAATGTTTATTCACTTTCTTTTTGAGAGTTAGATGAGAAAAACAGTAACACCTTTGTCTTTTTGTTAACTGTGAAGCTACGGTAAGTAGCTGGTTAGCTTAGCTTAACATAAAGACTGGAAACTCAGCCTCTGTCAAATGATAACAAAATCTACTAGCACCTTTAAAGCTAATTAATTAGCAAGTCATATTTCTTTACATACAAAAACTTAAGCGTTTAAACAATTCTCAACAAAAACTACTGACAAAGCCAGGCTAGCTGTTACCCCTATTTCCAGTCTTTATGCTAACCTAAGCTATGCTAAGCTAACTAGCTTCTGGCTGTAGCCATAAATTAAATGGTCAGATATGGGTGGAGTAGAGATCTTCTCATCTAATCCTCCACCATAAAGAGATTAAATACATTTCCCAAAATGTCCAACTATTCCTTTCAATACCTTCATTAACAAATGTGAACACCATCGAAGAAAAGTTTTTTCTGATTTTCTGAGTCTTGCTGCAGTAGGCACACTGATAAAAAAGGAGGCTTAAAGAGGCTATTTGTAAGTTTTCTCTGCCTCCAAACATGGTTTCTCACCAGGAGTAGGTGGTGGTGATGGTCAGATGCAAGAGATTGTGCTGCTTCTTCAGGTCAGACTGGACATTACAATGAGTACTAGAAAGTGATGAGACTGGCTAGTCAGGCTGGGGCTAGCTAGGTAGCATGCTAACTTTTCAAAAGAAAAAAACTGTGGTGTTTCTTTCCACTCCTGAGACAGCTCTTGGCAAGCAAAGGAATCAAGTTTGCTAACTCAGATTTCTTCTAGACTGGTGAATAAACAGCTGTTAATGGTAACATTAGCTATGTAGCAATAGCAAAACCTACAAATAGCTCCTTTAGTAAAACATTATTTCACATTCAAGCAGTTTCTACAGGCATGCAGTTCATTTACTGTGTATAAACTACTAAAAGCATGAACGTTACTTGCTACTCTTCTGTTGCAGATCTGGAAACTTAACAGTAGGTGACAGTAGGTGTTGCAGTTTCATCTTTGGATCTGTAAGGCCAAATGTTTCAGGCTGTGCGTCACCATCTGTATCACACTTTGGTGCTTCTCCTTTAGGGAAGCAGTCTTCACATTAACCTGAACTCTGAACTCTGATTGGGCTTCACTTTGTCTCTGGTGCTTTCAGTCCTCAGGTCTTCCTCTCTGATATGTTCTCAACGATTCCCTCCATATTCACTGTGGACTCATACGGCTCAGCGACCAGCTGCGTTTGCTGCAAGACTTCCGGCACAGAGAAAGTCTCTGCTGCCTCGACATGTCCCTGGTTCTGATTGGACACTACCTCCCCCAACACCGCGTCACCCGACTCGATCACCACCCTCATGATGCAGCTTGAGCCAAGGCCTGTCGAGGAGTCATTCTCTGGGTTTGTGGGTTCCTGGATGTCGCTAGTGTCTGCAGGGTAATCCGTCTGCTCACTGATCAGTGAGTTCTCTGATGTCCATTCCTCCATACTGTGATCTACATGCCCACAAATTAGCCAAGTGCTTGTTGCAAGACTCCTGCACAGAGAAAGCCTCATGCTCGACATGTCCCTTTGGTTATTCCGATTGATACTACCTCCCACCACACACCACCTGACTCACCACCTCATATGCAGCTTGAGCCAAGGCCTGTCGAGAGCCGCCTCTGGCTCAGGGTTCCTGATGTCGCTTAGTGTCTGCAGGGTAATCCGCCTGCTCACTGATCAGTCAGGCTTCCACTGTTTTAGTTGCTTCGTTCTCACCAGAACTCCCGTCGACATCCTGCACTATCACGTTCCTCAGCTTCCTCTGCCGGGGGTTGTAGTTCTCAGTCCGTTTGTGGATCTGAATGTGTCGTCTCAGGTGTGCCTGGAGGAGAAAAACATGTGGAGGTGAAATGACTGAACACGTAAATCTACTATCCTTTATGCAGAGACTATATATGTTCTCCAGCTGTCGTAAAGATCCCAAAAAACACACAAGAAGATAAAAGAAGTGTCAGAGGAGTACTGTAGATGTTGATCAATGAAACTCAGTTTTTAAATCTGTGTTTTCCCTAGAGCTGAAATGACCAGAAAATTAATTAGCAACTATTCTGGTATAAGTTGTTTAAGTCGTTGTTTAACAAAAATACCAGAAATTAACGTGTGTTCTACTTCCGTTTTTTATGTTTAGGTTATGTAGACCAAACAGTTGGTCTGCAGTGTAGGACACAAAGAACATCAAACAACAAAAGCTACCACCCCAGTGTGAATGCCACTGAACACTGCCTCGTCCACAGTAGCTCTCCTGCAGCAGCCCCAGTGGCCTAATGGATAAGGCACTGGCCTCCTAAGCCAGGGATTGTGGGTTCGAGTCCCATCTGGGGTGTGTAGCAGAGTGGCGCAGTGGAAGCGTGCTGGGCCCATAACCCAGAGGTCGATGGATCGAAACCATCCTCTGCTATCAATTTTATAGACTGAACAAAGGATTAATTGCATAAGTAGCCCTTCTAGTGATCCTACCTGTCGGGTGAACTTGTAGCCGCAGTCTATACACTCAAACTTCCTCATGCCTTTATGGCGGCGCAGATGAACACGAAGTTGCTCCCTCGCTGGTAAAGACAATCGCATTATTAAGTCAACACCATGCTTATCAAGAAACAAAACATGACGTGTTCATTTATTATAGAAGAAAACAGGGTCTATTATATGCTGTATGTTACCTTTGAAGGTTTTGCCACAGATGTGACAACAGTGGGGACGACCCTCTTCGTGCTTGCTGGCCTTGTGGCGGACGAGGGCGCCTTTTTCTGTGAATCGCTGCTCACAGACATCACAGCTGAAGGGTCGCTCGCCAGTGTGCGTCCGGTGGTGTTTATCTAGACTGGCTGGTATTAAAAAGACAATCATCTATACAATAAACAGTGAGGGTTCAAGAACTTATCTCAGACTACTCAGAGCCATGAATTCAGAGAGCTACATTAGTTATTTACATTTTGGCAAACTGAGAATATTGACAGTAGCTGAATTAGCTAACAGCAGTTCATGTTTGCATTGTACTCATGGATGTACAGACAATTATCACTGGATTCCTCTACTACTAAAGAAAACTTAAAAATGTGATGATTTTCAAGCTAGTTCTGAACTAATAAGCGTTTTTTTCCCTGTGATTTCTAAGCAGTTATGGAGGTTTATTTGCAATGGACATTGGAGATAATGATATCCACGGAAAGTTTAATGGTAGAGATGGTAGGGTGCGATTTTTTGAACAGGTCAAACTCAGAAAACCTGTATGCACCTGTTGCTTTCATCTCAGTATCTTTCTTTCATGCAGTATCTGCACTTCACAGTTTAAAAACCTCTGATCTAATTTATTTATTTTCTGCTCATAGTGATGACAGAAGCAGCAGATTGGGAAGGATGGCCATTACCTTGTGTCCTGAAGGTTTTGCCGCAGAGATGACACTGGTACGGCTTCTCACCACTGTGAATTCGCAGATGCATGTTGAGGTTGTTCTTCTGGGAGAATGCATGGCCACATAAGTTACACACGAAAGGGCGCTCGTTTCTGAAAGGCAAAAAAAGACTCAGTTAATCTGCACAAATGCCATCCTCTAGTCTGATTAAGGCAGTACTGGAACAGACAAAAAACAAAGATGTTCCGTTACCGGTGAATGGCTTTGATATGCATCTGCAGGCCGTTTCGACTGGACGCTCGGTGGCCGCACTCCTCGCACACAAACGGCTTTTCACCTCGATGTTTGGCTGCTTCATGCACACGCAGCTCTGTCCGAGTTAAGAACGTTTTGGGGCACTGCGGACACTAAAGATGACATTTTTTTTAACAGGATGAAAACAAGTTTCACAACAAAACAGTATTGTTTACTGTCAGTACCTCACCAGGAAGTTAATTAATCTAAAAAAACTTACTGCATGTGGTTTAGGGTAACCATGGATCTTCATCATGTGAATCGTCAAGTTTTTCTTGTACATAAATTGTTCAGAACACGATGAACACTGAAAGAAAATGACACTGTGTCAATTAAGATATTTTAAACGCTCGTTTTAGGTTTGATACAGTTTCTTGTCGTCCATGTTTGTTGGGTGTAGGCGGCACCTTGTGGGGCATATCTCCTGTGTGGGACACGATGTGCAAACGAAGCTGCTCTCTCCCACTAAATGTGGAGGAGCACGTCAGGCAGGTGTACATCTGTGGTTATAACACAACACAAACTGATGTAATGCCTTCTCTCCTACTTGATTTTGAATTTTTGCCTTTCTCATCACTTTTTTTGTGACTCACCTGTGCTCTTGCACAGTCTCTGATCTCATGTATTAAGAGATTCTCCTTCCTGAAGTACCTCTTTCCACATTTAAGGCAACCAAAGGGCCTCTCCCCTGTGTGCCGCCTATGAAAAAGACACATTAGTAGCTGTTCATTCAACAGCAATTCAAAGGAGAAAAAGTCCTGTTGTATACCTGTTGTGGACCTTGAGGTAGTATTTGCTCTTGAAGGATTTGTCACAGATGGGACACTGAACACAGTCCTTCTTGGAGTCTTCCTCCACGGCCTCACCGTTCTCAATCTTCTCCACCTTATTCTGACCCTTGCGTTTCCGTGCCGTTGATGTGGATGGGGCTGAAGAAGCCGGCTCGGCAATGGGCACGTACTCCTCGTCTGAGCCTTCGGTGATCCCCTCGAAATCGCCCACTTCATCATCATCTTCTTCTTCTTCCTCTTCTTCCGCTGCCTCCGCAGTTACTTTGCTAACACCATTGTCATTTATGTCAATCTGCAGCTTGGTTACCTGCAACACAGAACAGGAAAAGTGTAACAAGACACCACGCATTATTATTTGCATTTGTGGCAAATACTCAGTCACTGTAACGCCTTTTCATGCTTATGTTCATGTATTATACCTCAGTTTCACCACCTGGCTGATCTGGTTTTTGACTATCCACAACAACATCACCACTTTCTCTCCCCACAGGATTATTCGGGACCTTCTTGCTGGCTATTTCTGTGGCTGTAAAATCAGTGTTTGGGCTCTCATCAGTCACCAGTCGCCTGGGGCCCTTCACCACACGCCCAGACCGGGTGGTAGTGGTAGTGGTGGCAGCTGAGCTTAAAGCGGCTGCATTGGTATCAAAACTGGAGTCGTCTTTTGTGACTGTAAGCGAGTTCTCTACTTTGACTGAACAGTGAGGGGCTGTGTCTGATGCAGACTTTCTAGGTCTTCCTCTTTTCCGCTTTAAAGGCGCAGGATCTGCAGATGTCTCCTTGAACTGCTGACAGAGTGCAAGCGCCTCTGGTACACACAGCCTGGACGCTGCGTGCTGCACCTTGTCCAGGTTGTCAGGATCCAGCTTCAGCTCCCCGGTGTAGACGAAGTTCAGGAGCAGCTCCAGGCCGTCATTGGGGCACTCTTGAAGGCAGAACTCCATGCAGGGTGAGGTGGGCATGCTGGGCTGCTGGAACAGTTCACTGAAACAGGCGAGGATGTTGCGGTGGGCGAGGTAGACCACCCCGCCTCCTACATTCAACACTGCATCACAAAACTTCCCTACTGCCCTCTGCTGGTTCAGGGAGGACAGGACACGCTGTGCATGGCTGCTCCCTGGTGCAGGCATCGATCCAGCTTCACTGTATGCTGCTGCTGCATGAGACACAATATAATGTCAAAAAATACATCCCTCACTGATTGACCAAAAAATTCATTAACAGGTAAAAACAGCTGGCATTAATTTTCTGTCAATAATAGTTTCATCTCTAATTTAGATGCAGGACGTTGTTGTTTTTCTATTTTTAGCTGTATGTTATGTCTGCTAATCACTGTCCATGTTTGAGCTGTCTGCTGTATTACATATTACATTAAAATAATCATTAGTTGCAGTCCTGTACAAACTAGTTGAAAATCGAAACAACTACAACAGTAAAATGCTGCTTACACGTGAATGCGCAAGTAATAATAATCTAATATTGTAATATATAACAGTATAACTCCCAGGGCCCATTTTCTGCATGGAGTACTTTTACTTTACTGCTTTTTAACACATTTCCCTTATATGTATTTTTTACTTATTTTCAATGAATGACTTTCACTTGTAATGGAGTATTTGCAGTGTGGTAATAGGAGAGTACTTCCTCCACCATTGCTGATCATTTCACACCATACTGTATGATATTATATTATATACAGAATTAATTGAAATGCATAGTGTGAAACTTAGCCTATGTGAGAAAATAAGATTTGTGTGGGTGTTTTTCTATAAAGAGCTTGATACAGGGTTTCTGCAGAGTAAATCAAATTAAGACTTAAAGACATTTTAACCACAGAATATAATTTAGTATCTGTTTAAGGGCCTGCTGGTCAGAAAATTACAGAAAACCAGTAGGGACAATCAGGCCTACACTCATTGTAATTATGTTCATCAATGGATGGGAACTGGATCCATAGAAGTGGGTAGATAAACAAATTTGAGTTGCATTTTTGCTCAAATGAGCCCACAACCACGTACAAAAAAGTTATAACTACTGTTATTGTCTACAGCAGGAAAGACTCTATATAACCTCATGAAGCCTTTATGTGAGGGAAGCAATTATCTGATTTTTTAGCACTTTTAAAGCCCTGCAGATACCCTGTAGATATCACTTTATTGAATTAAGTGATCTACTTATTCCATGTATTGACTTAATGAATTACATTTGAATTAATGACAGCTACCACATAATAATCAACTGTGTTGATTATTAAAATAAAGTCTGCGAGTATATGATTATATTTCTACAGTTAAGAGCTCTTTTTAAAAAAATATAACAAACCCCCTGGCTACCTACGCACCTCCACGTTTATTTCCTAGCACAGATCTTTAAAGACGCTCCCTTAGCTCGGTACTCACCCGACAGCTGCATTTCGACACTCACATCTGCGGTATCGATCAAAACTGATCATTTACTCTTATTTGTTGATAAGCTACACCCGCATCGGACGTAATATAAATACGGTGAAAATAAACAGCAAAGCCTAGCTACATGCACCTTGTTTTCGTTTCTTGCAGGCCCCTAAAAACTGCAAAAGGAAGAGGATGTGACGGTGTTTACGCGACCGAACTCCGGGAAAGTTGTTTGTTGTCCATTATTAAACACCAACATTTACAACAATACCAATAAATCTGCTCCAAAGAAAAGATTTATTTGTGGTTACACGTCTTTTTTGTATTTTTTATGTCCGTTTCAGTAGTTTAAAAAGAGATATTTATTTGGGAAATAACTTCATCGTAAATAATAACACTCCAGGTAAAACCATAGTCGACCATCCGGACGCGGCGTCTGTTAGTGGCTCACACATGTAAGCTAGCCTTTTAGCAGAGCTGTATTAACAGCTGGCCAGCTCCTGTGATTCACTTTGGCAAATTATAAACGCTGTCCACCCAGTAAGGTCACAAAGGACCATCTCTGCAATTCTGCATTGTTTTATCACAAGCGGGGGGTAAGTTTTCTGCACCCGAGAGCAGCAACAACAGCTAGCGTAGCAGCTAACGCTAGTTTCTTTTTAAGGCTGTGATAGTTAGCCCCGAAAACTTCACGCTAAGTTAAAAATTCACGTTTCATCGCTGTCTGACATTTTTGCTCTTCTTTAACGGTGCATGTGTTTACCACTTAGACGCACACGTTGAGAAATTTAAGTATAAGAAACACAAAGCTAAATTATCTTTTATTTGTGTTAGCATGGTTAGCTTAGCTTTGAACTACTATCGAATTGTCTGGCTGCCAAATCAAGCTAGCTGTGGATAATATGTTTTAAAATAAAGCGGTCATAGATGCATCTAACGTCTGCTTTTTACTATTGATTAATCTGCTCATTATTTTCTTGACTAATCGATTAGCCTGACATCGGAAGCTCACTTCAGCATTGTGTCCTTGATTCAGATCAAGTCTGATGTGGTCTAGATGAAATAAACACCTGTGAAATCGCTTTTTTTTTTTTAAAGTATCCACCAATATCGTGAATATTTCTGTGCTCTAAAATAATCTAACTAATCTTTGAACTCTCCCCTATGCTCTAGTCCAGATCTGCCACGTTTAGATGTAGTTGTTTCATATCTTGACCTGGTTTGATTTGGTCTAGATGGGAAAACAGTGGTGAAATTGAGTTTTTAACTGTAACTGCCACAGTTTCAGTATTCAGTATTTCTCACACTCCCTCTGACTTTTTGGTTGTAAAAGCTCTGTCTCTCTCTTCTCAGGCTCCCCCCTTAGATTTTCATCAGCACCCACATGATTAACTGTTGACTAGAGAATCATGAAGGTGAACAAACCCGCACAGGTTAAAGGCCATGCTAAATCTCAGAAGTGGAAGGATGTGAGGGGCAAACGGTGCAGGCCTCCCATCAGTTCCTCTGAGCTCAACTCTTCTCCCGTCATGGCCAGGATGATAAAAGAGCACCAGGCGTCTGTGAAGAAAAAACCCACCGTCAAGAGACTGAAAAACAAGGCAAAGTCTGTGTCTGATTTTAAGAAAAACTCTTCGTCTGGACTGAAGAAGTCATACAGTCAGGCTAATGGAAGTTCAGCGTTTACAATGGACAATGAGTCTAATGACTCACAGGACTGGAAGGAGTATTCCCAGTCCATTCAGGGGAACGGTGTGGAGATCTCGGATGATGTGGAGGATGGTCCGGCCAGGTAGACTGGAGGGAGAGGCCCTCCATTACTGTGCAGAGAGGGATGACCGGAAAAACCATGCAGTGCTTGTCATGCAGAAGGAGCAGGTATGCGTCAGCTCACTTTTAGTGAAGAATCAGTCAGATTTGGCAACAATTGGCATATATTTTAAATAACTGAGCTTGTTATAACTCTTCTGCAGACCTTGTGTTTCCGTGGGAAGTGCTTCCTGACCTGCCTGTATGGTCGTGTAGAAGTGATGGGTTTCACTATTGAGGAAGGCCAGCAGTCATATCCTCTCTTCTCTCCAGCCTCGCATTGTCCGCTGACCATTAGAGCACTAGAAAGCTCTGATGGCACCAGAGATGACAAAACTGAGGCTGCATCCATCCTCCAAAAGTATCTTTCATCAGGTAAACGCCAAAGCGACTCTCCTGCCTTTTTATTATCATAATCATATATAATCATGTGTTTGTTTATATTATAATCTTTTTCTTTTAATGTGTTTTTTTTTGTAGCGTCACGGAAAAAGCTGCTCAAAAGGATAACATCAAACTCCTCCCTCATCCTGCTGGAGCCCATGGAGACGCCTCTGACACGGTTTCTGTCAAGCTTTACCGAGCTCAGTGAATTATTCAGCCCCCCGATGGTAAGCTGACTGATATTTTTACATTCACCAGATCCCAAGTTCAAACACATTTAATTTGTGATAGAGCTGGAATCAGCAGCCAGTCTCCTAAATGTCTAACAGAAGCTTTTCCCCTCACTGTTTCTCTGTAGAGTGAACTCATTTCAGCTGTTCTTGACACTCCTCTCAATGGTTTGGGTATGATTCCCCTGGTCAGCACCGTTGAGGGTCTGAAAACGTCAAAGAGCTACAGAGAGGCTCTCAGCACGGTGGTTAGTGCCTGCAGAGGTAAGCTCCTGTCAGACATGAAATTCCCAATGCAAATATGATGGAAATTTTATGTGTCTGTCTGTCTCAACGTCTGAATAAGCACTCGAGTCACTTTTACATAACCTCGTCCTCGTGGGACCTTGTTTCATTTTCCCAACACTTGATCGTAGCACAAGTCTGACTTGCGTGCCATCAAATTAACACAAAGGCTGCAGCAGCACAAGGTTAAACACACCGTTTCACAGTGTAAGTACTGTGATACATCTGTGTCAATGTCTTGTCAATTTCTGCTTGTGCATCGCTGGACATCATAAAGGAGGCAGCAGAAATCAGCATCTAATTATTGATGTAGTTTGAGTCTGGATGGAGACCTTTGTTGCGTCTCTTTCTCCCTTGTTTCCTTACTATACATATATATGTGTGTATTATCATTATTATTTGCAGCTTCAATTGCAAAATACGTTTTAAAATCCATCTCTGATGCAGCCTGTGAGCCTTCCTCCTAAAGCTAGCAATGTTGTGTATCACATATCTGACAAAGGCTCTACTCAAACACACAAAACACTCTCATTTGACCTGTCTGTTGTTCACAGGAGACATGGATGGTTGTGCAGTTATCCTTGTATGTGGCACCAAGAATGTGGGGAAGTCAACATTTATCCGCACCCTCATCAATACTTTACTAAATCAGTAAGTTCTCCCAACATTATCAAACCATGCTCTCTTCACTTGTGTATATATGAGATATATAATGATATTTCTATGTCTGTATGCTAAAATTTTTATTCATGGTGAATCCCTAACACGATCTGGTTGGTGTGTGTCTGTTTGTGCGTCTGTAGCACTACTAGTGTAGATTATTTGGAAGGTGACCTCGGTCAAACAGAATTCACTCCTGCTGGTTGTCTGTCGCTGTCAACTGTCAGAGAACCACTTCTGGGTATGTTTATATCTTCTTTACTTCACCTCACGTCTTACTATTAAACACAGAAGATTCACAGTGTAAGTTTTGTTGGTGCTAAACTATGTATCATTATATTAAGTGTTCAAGGAATAGTTAAACATTTTGGGAAATACTTTTATTCTCTTTCTGATACCACTCTCATGCCTGTACAGTAAATATGTGTAAGAACAAATATTTGCTGGGTTTTGTGGACAGGGCCTTGCAACTGGTCCCAGCCAAGAAATAGTTCAGCACAACTGTTACTTCCTACCGAGAGTAACATCTCCAATGATCATGTTGACCAATAAGAAGAGAGAGCACCCTTGCTGCCTGTTAGTTTGGCAGCATATTTACAATTTCTTGACACAGGGATGTGAACGACCATTGGTCAGGGTCAAACTTAAAGTGTTGCCAGTCTCCTCACCAAGATGTGGCAAAAATGTATAACACTATGATATGATACAATCTGCCATGGTGGCAGCTTTTGTTCCCACTGGACAGAGCCATGCTAGCTGTTTCCCCCCATTTCCAGTCTTTATGCTAAGCTAAGCTAACCATCTCCTGCCTGAAGCTTCATATTTACCATACACACATGATGGTGATATTGATCTTTCCACCTTAGTCTTGTAATTTCCCAAAATGATGAACTGTTCCTTTAGTATGTATCTGAACTGTGGATTTCGTATGTCATTCCTGCTCTCCCTGTGTTAAGTTGGATTAGTAGGCTTAGGTTGAATTGTTTTTCAGGTCCACCTTTCACACATCAGCGCACCCCAGAGCACATGATCTACTATGCTCAGTCATCATGTGAGTCGGACTTAGACCGCTACCTGGAATCCCTGAAATCCTTGTGGCGTAGACGCTCCCAGAGCAGAGAGACTCCCGTCATTATCAACACCATGGGCTGGGTCAAAGGTCAGCAGTGAGAGAATATGAAGAACTTTCAGTGCATAAGTTGTAAACAGCGCCTGAAAATGTGCTCGTCTTTGCTGTCCGCAGGATTTGGATTCCAGCTGCTGGTGGACATGATCCGCTTCTTCCCGGTCTCGCATGTCGTCCAGCTCTGTCACAGCGGCACCACCCAGTGTCCCGCCCTTACTCCAGAGTTTCTGAGGACGGCACACGGCTGCCAGACGCACCCGCCGGCCCAGACCGCTCTGGACGAGTTCACAGAGAGCCACACCCCCCCCCAGAAGCTACACTCACCTTATTGTACAATCGGAGTTTCAAGACGTGGGACGTCAGGGGACAGCGTAAGTACGCCGCTATGAGACGACTGTCAGGAAGCTTTCATTACCCAAAACCTCTCACTTAATTGTCCGTGTGTGCATTGTATTTGACAGGAAACACCAGCGCACTAATGAGCACAGAGAGCAGTCACTGCTGGCCTACCTGAGTCAGCTGCAGTCTCCTGATCCTGGACCAGTTAGACCTCTAAACAGCCTCACCCCGTACCAGGTACATGAGAAAGATAATGCAGCAGATACAGAGAGTTACAGTTTTTTTTTATTATTATCTCCAGAAAATAGTTTAAAATGTTTTAATTATGGGTCTTGGCATCAGGGTTTAAAATTCACAATGTATCCAAAGGGTGGCATCACATATTCTGTATCTGCTTGCCTTAGATTTTAAGTCAGCGGCTGATTAACTTAAAGCTTAAAGACTGGAAACAGAATAAAAGCAAGTCTGGCTCTGTCCAAAGTTTTTAAAAATGATTCACCTACTAGCACCTGTAAATTTTACTGGTTTCTGCTCCTAGCCAAGAAATAGTTCCAGCATGTGACTCCCCATAAAACCTCAAATGGGCGTTTTTACATTTCTGTTTGTACACAGATTAAACAAATGAGTAATTGAGTTAATTAGTACCTAACTGTGCTCCCTCTGATCCCACAGGTGCCCCACACAGCTGTGGCTTTAGGTGTGGTCCATTGCGAGGTGGTGCCCAGTCACATGTTTTACGCTGCCAATGCCAGTCTGGTGGGGCTCTGCTGCCTGGGGGAGAAAATAACAAGCAGAGGAGGTCCAGTCCTGCTGTCCCAGGCACCCATCTGTCCCTGTGTGGGCTTTGGTACGTTACCCTGTCTCATGTTTGTGTGAGCGGTTAGTTGATCTAACTGGTGTCAAAGATCACACTCCCAGTCAAATCTGATCCAGCTATCTCTGGATTACTTTGCTACTGAAGAAAACTTAAAAATGTGATGATTCCCAGGCAAGTTTTGCAGCAGTTTTGTCTCCAAGGACGTCTGAGATAATGATATGTGTCAGTCACAATGAATGATATTGATGTGTTCCATGTTTTTGTGTAAAGATTTGACAGAGATGTGATTTAGTTTCACCTCAAAACCCATTCAACTGTCCGTCATCCCTGTGGGATGGAAGGATGAGTTAAATTACCAAGGAGCACAGTGAACATTTTATTCTCCACCTCCTCCATTTAAAATTAATCCAGTCTGAATCAGGCTTAGGACATGTTAAAAAATGCCTGGGATTCAAAGGTTTAAAAGAAATCATATGTCAAAATTTATGTTTCATGTATTCCAGGTGTGCTTCGAGGTATCGACATGGCACGAGGTCTGTACTTTTTGCTGACACCTGTTGATCCCTCCATCCTTCGTAAAGTCAACTGTCTCCTGCTGGGAGCCATATCGCTGCCTTCCTGCGTCCTCACAACGCAGGTGAGACAACATCTCTTTTCTCTAAAACACACACTACTCTTCAAACATTACACCTTGTTAAAACGCTTTCTTTTACTGTGACTGACGGGACCTCTGTGTTTCAGCCTGGCTTCGAGGAGGGAGATATGCCCTACGTCACTACAGACTACAGTTTTGATCTCACTGGTGCAGGAAAGCTGCGAGTCTTCAAGGGACTGACAAGACCCAGTCAAATAGGGATGTAATGACTTTTTCTACAAAGCATCGGTTTATTGCCCTTTACCTTCTCGACTGGTGTCTTTACGCAAAAACCAGTCAGCACTTGCCTTTGAATGTACAGAACTGAGCTTGAGTCGGGACAGTTTCTTTTTTTCCAAGACTCTGCAGGAAAACATGGCAGCCTTTCTGTCACTGGACTTGCTCTTTAAAAATCCCCAGGTGTTCTCGCCATGTCTTAACAACATGCGACTGTACATACATTTGATGGCGCTGTGAAGGAGTTTTTGCGTTTCTGGGTTTTCTGCCACATGGACAATAATATATCACACCTTGTAGTTAAAACTGTTGTTTAATGTCTCTTCTTTGTAGGTGACATTCCAAAACTGAAAACATAAACCTGCCAGATATTAAATGAGAAACGACTTTGGTTCAGAGTTTTGCTCTTTTCTTGCTTTTCAAGTGCTTTTTAGACCAGTGTCACTAGTGGTTGTTACGATTGCTATTTGTTTCACAGTCATATGTAGATTTCAACCAGGCGATGGCCATTTAATCCATCTATCACAGTATTCAGTGTAGTTCCCAATTCAGACAGAGTTTGTTCATTTTTGACATTTGTATTTTGAGATAAAATGTCCAATACAGTGGACATTTTTAAATATGCTAACTATGCTATCATTCAACATGACAAGGCAGAGTTACAGAGGGATCTTTCACATGCCCTGATCTGTAAATCTGATGGATTTACAAGTGAAAGAAGCCCATTTTGTCAGTATTGTTTTTATATGACAGTCAAATGTTTTGCTGAAATGGTTCTATTTTTTATTGCTGACAAACTCTGCTTTAACTGTTGTACGTTTGTTATTGTGCTAAACGGTCAACAAAAGTGTTACTACACTTATCATCATTCAAGAGGTTTTGTAAATGTTTACAGTTTCTTATTTAGGCTCATGTGGGATATAAAAGATTTTTAAAAAAATAAAGATAATTTTGGTGATAACTTTTGTGCCACAAGGGGGCAGCAAATATATGTTGAGATTTTGCTCTGGACAACAGTAGATGATCACTTGCCAAAAGTCTCAAGGGCAGGAAAACTGCAATAAAAAACTGTAAAGACACAATCTTATAATACCGAAGAACTTTGCTGTTTCATAATGGTTTTAAAAGTAAATTCAGGTTAATTTAAGAAATGACAGACACCATCTGAGAGACTTGTTGTTGCATGCAGACTGACATTTACATTATCTGACTGGAGGGATTGAAGGAGGACTCTGGGTCGTAAACATCCACTCACGCAGTGGAGAATTGCTAATTTGTTAAGTGGGCTGTTTTAACATCCCCTCTCTGCCCCCTCGCCATTCTTTGTTCGCTGTTCCCCGCCTCTTTATTGAGGGTGGGTGCATACAAACACAGCACAGCGACATTTTGGCCGAGTCATTGTTTTGGCTTTGTCAGGTCAGATGTTTTCCCATAGACCTCATGCAAACCAAAGAGAGATCCCACTGTAGGGGTGCCACTGGACAGCCTGTGTGTCCCTCAGTGATCAGAAATAACAACGCACATCTGTGCAGCGTTATCCAACGCAACCTTTAAATTCAGTGCATTTATAACCACCAAACAAAAACTGCAGATGTTCTGAGTAAAAAATATTGTTCATTCACTCTTTGGATTTGTCTGATGCTGCTGCCACACATGCGCAAACTTCAAAGTAAAGCTTAGAATATGTTAAACTTATCTGGCACCAAAGCTGGAAAGAGAAAGCAAGTAAATAAATCAAATAGAGAATAAGCTGGTAGCCCTAATACTATTCAGAAACACAGTTAGAAATGCTTAGTTGGCTGACAACCAAAATGACAAACAATTTTGCAGACTTGCTGTCTTCTTTTGTCTTTTGTGATAGTACATCGATACCATATCATTACTGGATCAATCAAGAAAATAACTGACAGATGAATCAATTGTGAAAATACATGTTAGTTGCACCTCTAAAACAGGATACATGGGCTACATTTCAAATATTCATGTGATGTTCCAGCCAGAATCAGTGAGACTCTTGATCTGGTTAAAGCCTTGAACTTCAACCAAAAAATCTCAGACGTGTTTTAATCATAAGCCTTGTGTTGTTAATAAACCTTTGATTTTTCAGTAGTAATCTGTGCCACGCTCATGTGATGTCTTTCCTCCCAGACAAACAGCTCGTCTGCTGCCTGCAAAGACAATTGTGCTGAATAAAGAGACAATACAGAGGCAGTGTGCCATTATAACCACTCAAATCCCCCTTGTTCAGTTAAAAAGTCATGGGAGTAGGGGAAACTCCACCAACTTAGTGGACTGTTTGATGATATGGTTTTATTTTTGGAACAACAAAACAACGGTCCTCAAGACAAAAATTACCTTTAGTTTCAGAAAGTTTTTTGAGTATGTATAACCCCAGATTTTCTGGGTTAATTTGAATTAATCCAAATTTAAATTAAACAATTAAGTTCTCTCATGTTCCCCTTTGATGAGTTCCCACAATAGCCTATGTCTCATTAAGTGCATACAGAGCTGGGGAACATCTTTCCCAGGTTCCCACTGTGTGCTATATAGCTGGGGAACATAAGACCTTGGGAGAGCGTATATGTAGAACTTGGGAACATGGATCCTGGGAACATAGGGCATTGAGAACATGGGCCCATGGAAGAGCACATACGTAGAATTGGGGAACATGACCCTGAGAACATGGGACCTTGGGAACATGGGACCCTGGGAGAGCACACGAGTAGAACTTGGGAACATGGGACCTTGGAAACATAGGACTCTGGAAGAGCACATATGTAGAACTGGGGAACATAGGGCTTTGGGAACACAGGACTCTGGGAGAGCATATATGTAGAGCTGGGGAACATAGGGCTTTGGGAACACAGGACTCTGGGAGAGCACATATGTAGAGCTGGGGAACATAGGGCCATTTGTCATGTTCCTATTATGTCCCATAAAAATCTGGGGAACATAAGACCCTGGGAACATAGGAATGTCTCCCCAAAAGCGAGGGCACTGTCATTATCTAACTATTGTATATTATTATTATTCAGGGTTACAGCTAACATTTGAAAAATACCTGTTTTGATCTGGAACATCCACAGCAATGTGAAGAGCCAAGAAAATGTCAGAGTTTAGAATAATGATAGTGACTCTGTCCTGCTCTTTATTTGGTTTGGGGATGTTTACACTCAAGCAGCTCTAGCCAAATGTGTGTTAGATAGTGCAGCATTTGTCAGACTCATTGGTGATTCCTCATCCTCAAATCTTCTTCTGTTTTAAAAGTAAAACATACTGTTTTAAAATGTGATCAGTGAGGCATAAATCTATCCTGCTGTTTATATATATATGGATATCCATGTATGTTTTTCTATAGTATGCCTCCAAACCATGCAAATGTGTAAATGAGGGCTCTGGGGGTCAAAGATTTCAAGCTTAATTTCTGACCTCCATCCCTTTCAAATGGAACAAACACGGAAAGGTATTTTAGGTAATGTCTTCACTCTGTTTGATTATTTTCAGATCGATGTGACAGACATCTAAATGCATGGACAGACTGACAACATGGTCCCCCAATCAAAGACAGGTAAAAAGCCCCGGCTTTTTCTATATTGGACCACCAGACTGATAGAGACACAAAATGACCACAAATGATATGGTTTGTAGTTTGTGGGTTGGTCATTTTTTGTCACTTTATGATCATTTTGTGCGTTGTTGGTCAATTTTCATCTCCACGTGGTCATTTTATATCTCTTTATGGTCATTTGGTGTCTCTTTATGGTTATTTTGTCTCTTCAGTCATCTCTTTATGGCCATTTGTGTGCCTTTATGGATATCTTTTTTATCTCTTTATGGTTGTTTTGCATGTCCTTATGGATATCTTTCATCTCTTCATGGTCGTTTTGTGTGTCTCTGTGGTTGTTTTTCATTTCTCTGTGGTCATTTTTTGAGCTCTTTATGATCTGTTTTTAATCTCTGCAGTTGTGCTGTGCTTGTTTATGGTAAAATTTTGTCTGTTTATGTCCATTTTATCTCCTGAGAATCGTTTTTTGTGTAACTATGTAACTACTTTTGTCACTTTTCATCGTTTTATGAGCTCATTGTGTCTTTTTGTGGTTATTTTGTATCTTTTAACGGAGTTCTATGACTTTCAACTAAGAATTAGTATCGGCAGTCACTTCATGATGAGGTCCAGGTCCCCCCCCTAACCTCTGGTCCCTGGGCCTGTGCCCGGTATAGGCCCTTTCTGTAATCCCTCCATGTCTGCATGCGCGTTGGTCAAAATCATACAGAGGCTGTGTGCACCTCTGGTTTGTGTGCTGGTTGAATGGATGTGTTGTCGGTGTCTCTGGCGCCTCTAGCTGCAACATTGCGCCACCAGAGAGAGAAACTGCACTGACTCTTTGTGGATCCAGGTTGTCTGAATGAATGGAGAGGAGCCGATGGTCGACCGGAGAGGGCGGCGAGACGAAGCAGCCGACTATATGTTTTCAACTTAAGCTGCATGTTGTGTGAAGTTGGTAGAGGGAAATCCATTCACGGAGTCTCTGCGTTAAAGGCCCTGGAGAAGGTTTTTCACTCGTAATCCCATTCCTGCACCGACCGAGCTTCACTAACAGACATTGTTCGCTGGACGTCGAGATTTCTTTTTCGCATGTGTGTGTGCAGCCAGCAACAGGTCATTTACAGCTTAGCACGGCGTCCAAGTCGCAGCTGTACCTCAGTGGTTGTTAGATGTGCGTTAACTTTTCGTCGTGTGAACCGAGGGGGATGCTTTTTCGCCACTCTTTTCCGTGCATTCACCGTGCAGCTTTGTGCTCGCCACCGACCAAGATCCTCCAGCCTGAAGAGCGCACTGCGTTTTAGAGGAGGGCGACAGCAGAAATGAGGGGGGAATATGAAAATGCCATAGAGAAGACTGCTAATTAAACATTGCTGGGTGATTAGCGTCGAGCCGGAAGCACCGACGGACAGACCTGCGAGGAGCTGGTGCTGGTGCAGGGGGGTCGGGGTGGGGAGATCTCTCAAGAAGGATCGCATGCATAGATGGTGCCAAACAAGTGGACCATGAATTCAGTTCTGCACAAATCGCCACCAAGGAGCTGGCTCGGTCTCAGATTACGACTAAGTAAGTAAAAATTCATGAAGTCAGCCACTGATCACCCTTTCCATATTAATGCCAGCATCATCAGGCTATTTTTGCAAGCCTGTTGGATAAGTCAGCGCCTTAAGATGAGTCACCTGAATGCTTTGTTCTTTAAGAAACACCTTGTGCACTGGGTTTGTCTTTAAGAGCTCAGATAGGAAGGGGAACAGAGCAGCCCTCATGACTTTGATCCTCAGGCACCAGATCTTTGTTTCATGCTTTTTCCTCCCGTCATCAAAGTTAATGGCTGGATTTGGCAAGTGACCTGAGCAATTATCCCAGCTGGAGGCTGGAGGTATTTTAGTCAGAGAGGAAAGTACACTCAGATCTGAAGTTCCCCTCTTGATGAAGGGACAACTCCGTATACACTCAGATGATAGATATTACCTCCTGTAAATCTCTAACTAACACTATTTATTGTATTTTCCCTCAGACCTGTCATCTGTCCTCCCCTCTCTTTCTCATAATTCAGATCAAAGTGAAAACTGTAACATCTAGTCTTGTGGAGGGCTGCAGCTGACTAATTTGCAATTTCCCAGATCCCAACATGACATATTTGAATAGTTCATTTGTCCAAAAAGCTAAAGACAGTGAGTTTATAATCACAGACACCAAGAAAAACAAGTAAATGTGCACATTTTTGAGGCTGGATAAGGTTAATTTTTGCTTTAAAATGACCTAAATGATGGTTAACTCATCAAAAATATTTGAAAATTAATATTCTAATCAGTTATTTGACTGATTGTTTCCGATCTAGAGTTGAAGCAGAAGCAAGTTTTTAGCTCTACCCTGGGCTTTATGTGTGTGATGTATGTAGTGCTGGCAGTTCACGGGTTCATACAGTGAGCGAAGTGAGTGCCGAGTTAAAGTTTAGCAGCCTTAATTGGTTGAGTCTGGAACCCTTCAATGTTCCAGGCCACCGGAGTCTTAAGCCTGTCTTAAACACACTGGTCTAATCTGGGACCAGATGTCTTGTCTGGTCTCTGTCCACCACTGAAAAACAAAAACACAGACTAGAAATCTCAGTTCTTTACTCATTGATTCACTGTTGTGGTGTTAAAAGTGTCAGTCATCATAAATGAGGACATCTGTCTGTACAAAGGACACATGATGCTCTGGCTGAAATAGATGCTTTCATGCTTTCAGTTTATGGCTCACTTTGATGTTCAAATATGAGCTTGATAAAATGATTTAAATGACAAATCAATCAAAACAGTTGGTGATTTAGTTTTTGATGAACTCCAGAATTGTAGAATCATAGATGCTCAAATTTCAAATTTTTGTCAGCACCTGAAGGATTTTTTTTTGCCCCTGTGGGCTTTAAAGTTGAGGTCCAAAGTGACCACAAGGTCCATTTAGTAGTTCCTCTGGAGCTTTCGATCATATCTCGTCATCTGGAGTTTGCCCACTTGTCATGAAATGGTAGACGTTTCCTTTTTTTTTGTTTCTTGTCATTGACGGCTTTAAAGTTGAGGTTTAAAGTTCATTCTTGACCTTGAAAACAGCAGTTGACAGAAAAATTTCATCTCAAGGTCCATTTAGTAGCTGTTCTGGAGCTTTTGATTGAATTGCATGATTGAAAGTTTTTCAAATTTCCACTTTTTCCAAGCACATGAAGGATTTCCCATCCATGTTGTCTTTAAAGCTGAGGCTGAAGTTTACTCAGAGCTTGCAAAAAGCAGTTGAGAAAAACGTGTCACCACAAGTCACACTTTGCAGCTGTGCCTGAGCTTTTCGATCACGTTACATGGTCTTCATCAGCAGATAAAGTTTGCATGGAACTGTAAATTTCCATGTATTTTCTCAGAATTTTAAGGACTTCTCGTTTGCAGTGAATTTCAGAATTCATCCTCAGCAGCAGCTGGAAAAAATGTGTCACTATTTAGTAGTTGCTCTGGAGCTTTTGATCGTATCACATGATCTTCATCGGTAGATGTAGTTTTTCCCAGCTGACATGGAATTGTAGATGCCGAAATTTCTATTATTTTGTGAAATTTGTAAGGACCTCTTGTTCATGTTGGCTTAAAAGCTGGAATTCAGAGTCCATTCTTGAATATGGAAACAGCAGTTGAGAAAAAAGTCTCTCCACAGTCTCCATTTAGTAACTGTTTTGGAGCTTTTGATCACAACATACAATCTGTGTCAGTAACGGAGTTTGCATAGAATTGTTGATGTTCAAAAAACCTTCATGTTTGTGCTCTGTTGCTTTCGATCATATCACATGATCCTCATTGGCAGAAAGTGCTTGGGGAAATTGAAATATGAAACACCCACAGTTTTACGTCAACTGGGGAAACTCTGTCTGCTGATGAAGATTATGTGATATAGTTGAAAACTCCAGAACGGCTCCTAAATGGACCTTGAGATGATTTAAGTGTGAAAAAGCTGCAGAGCTCTGAAGGAATATTTGGAGGTTTGATTCTTTCTGCTGCAACACTTCAGTTTGACTAGCCTGGTGTAATCTGGGTGCATATGCCATGTTGTGTGTATTTGTGTGTGCCTGTGTGTGTGATTCTGGTCTGGCTCGTGGCTTGTTACAGTTCAAACTTCCTTCTTCAGACTGTCTTTCCATTGTTCCACTTTTTTCCCGACAGTAATTTCCTTTCTCTTTTCCCCTCTTTGCATTTCTGCCTTTTCCTGATGGCGCGCCGGGTCACAGTGTTTTTGTTTTTCTCTCTCGTCTCCAAAAACCCGCTCAACAATAATTATCCCAGCTTCATGTGCAATGTTGCGACTCATCCTAATATTTTTGCACGACAATCTTTATTTGTTTTATGAAGGCTCTGCTCTGCATTTGATGTCGCTAACACGCCATGCTCAGTAATAACTTTTTCATGTCTCTGGTGGTAGCTTTGATTGTTCTCTTGGTCTTAAAAAAAACAGCAAGTTTGCCTTTTCTTGTACCGCAGTAAATACTGGTCAGCCGTGTAATGCAGCCTGTTTGTTCTGTGATTAAATATGATATGTGTTACAGACCATAATGGAAAACAAATCAAGCACTCAGCCAGTGATGCTTTGATCCCCTTTCCTTGTGTCTGACAGAGAATTAATTTCCTTCCTTGTGTCTCATCATTTCTGTACTGTTCTTCCTGTATGTGGAGAGTGATGGAGTTCATAAAGGTCCCATGGAACAAAAACTCTTTTTCATTTCATTTACAACCATAACATTCACCATATGTATTCATATGGAAAATATAATTAAGAATCCTGAACTCTTCTTACTTGAATCTTTTGCAGGGAGATTCCCCTTTAAAAAACTGGTTGTTGTTGTTGTTAATAGACAGCTGAAGTCCTGTGCCACCTCTGTGTATTCTCTGAAATAGGTTTTGATTCATTGCTCTTAAAAAACTGAAATATGATGCTGGTCATATGTAGTTACTTTGTACCGGACTAGTGTCTAGTTTCAGTGCTTCATCATTTTAACAAAGACTAGTGCCCATCGGTAGGAGCAGATTGTCCTACGTTAATCCAGAGAGCATCATCCAAACAACTTCACACTTGATACTGCACTTCCTTGCCTCCTGAGAAATACACCTGCTGTGACATTGTTGTGTTCCTTAGCAATGCTACAGTAAACACGTCATTTGTGCGCTCACACAAACATTTGATGGCGTCAGTGAAGTCAAAGCCCCATTCAGTGTTTATGTACAAACCTTACAGCCATGTGCAGGCCTTCAGGCTCTGGGATTAGATATTTGTGTTTACAGTCCGTGCCCTCCGATCCATACACTCAAATAAAAAGCACATTAAATATGTTACAAAGTGAATGTACAAGGCAGTGTAGCACAAACTTTACCCTTAAGTTCTGCCTTTCTTAAAACCGAACCCTGGTATGTGTGCGCTGTAAATTGTCTGGGTGCTAAGTTACGAAAGTTACGAAAATCTCAAGAATCTCATGGTACCTTTTCCATTTTCCTTTAAGGCCAAAATTCTGTGCTGTTTGATGGTATATTTGGATTAAAAACATATCTCAATTTATTGACTGAAAACCAAAACAACAAGCTAAAAGACACTAAAATGCTCCGCAGATCTGAAGGGAAACTGCGAAGTCAGGTGATAAGTCTGTGGTTTATGACCTCTTTAGTCATGTGATCTGTTCTGTTTTAAAATATTGATCGTAGCCGCTTCAAGGGACAGAAATGAAAGCGGTTTCAATCTTCTCGTCTTCGGCAAAAAAGCCTGTTACTCAAAATTTAAGAACTGTTCCTTTACTGCAGCTCCGACTACGCACAGGTGAATATCACATTACATGACAGGTGTTGTGGCTTTCTTCTCTTCACTACACCACAGTCCCGGTTTTTGCTGTTTAGAGTCACAGATGAAGTCATAAATGTGCTCACAGCTGGAGGCCTTATTTTCCTTCTCCCCTTCTCTCCCTTCATCCTCCTCTCTCACAAAGGACTCCCAACAACACTTGGAAATGGCTGATACTGAACACCGCTCTCACTAATCTTAACTCTCCGGCTCTTCTTACCCTCATTCTCAGCACCTTGTGTAGCTGTTATTCTCCCTTTTTTTGTGGGACATTGCTTCACAGCATGATGCTTGAGTTCATATTTCCAGTGGTGTACTGCTTTTTACCCTGAGGGATATTCTTTGTCATTGTCCCACACTGTAGTGCTGTTTTGCATTACCACAGAGAGAAAGCTGTTGGGCTCTGCTTTGCATTTTCATTTAATTTACATACACAATCACTCTTGCCTAATACGGGCTTGGATATTAGGTCATTGGTCAGTGTTTATCTTTCTTTTAGGGCTCAAGTCTCCTTTTTTAAATTCCTGAAACTCATCCATCAGCTAATTTCAGTCTAATTTTAGTCAGCTAATATGATCAAAAAAACCCATCAGGGCCTCATCATGTTGCAAATAGACCAACAGTGAGCTGCTTCTCTTCAAACTGTGCAGCAGCTAATTAAAGGGGCTATGTTAAGGTCACATACACACACAGAGAGACCTTCTTTAACCCCAGAAACATAATGGCAAGTGTTTATCCCCGAATATGTCCTTCCACACTTGTAACCTCCACCCTGGCTAAATGACTGTTTATGTTTATTGCAGCCTTCCACATGACAATAACTGTACTTTTATAGAATAAGTGTTTTTGATTCCTGTTGACTCTGTTATTGGCTTCTCATCGGCAGCCCCCACTGCAATTTTAACCAGATTGTTTCAATTATGGGATTATTCATATCAACAAGTTGAAGAGTGGTTGTTTGTCCCTCTGAACTGCTGGTTTAAGGATGGACTGTTAAATTATGATGGTCCCGCACACCCTCTACTTATAGCAAGGTTCTGATGGTTGATACCCAGGCTATAATTAATGGAAAATATTAGAATATCTTTGTTGATTAAATGGTAAAACCTACTTCCTTTTTTGATGTTGATGCCATGAAATCGTGGACAGACATTCAGTGTTCCCAGATGATATACCGTAATGATTTTAGTAACTTTGGGGATCTCTACCTCGTCATTTGAATTAGTCCAATACTTTAATTTATAATGACACTCTGCATCACACTGCGGAGTGTCTCTCCTGCTGGGCTGCAACTGACTTTAGCTTTTATTTTAACCCATCATAATAACGGTAGTTTCCGCTGTAACTCTGCGTTCCTGTGATGGGCATGCTGCTCTCGGCAGGCAGGCAGAACTCACCTGACACTCGAGCTGAGAAAAACAAGTTGCCTTGCTTTGCACTGTCCTCTGTTTCCATCATGTCTCTACTTCCATCACAGCTATTTTTGTGGTTGGGACTTGGTTGTAAAATTTAGGGCCTGACACACTCTGGGTCCTGCATGCACATTACGTTGTGTGAACTGTGAGGCAGTAAAAAAAAAAGTGCAACGAGTCTTTAAATCACATTTTGTGAGTCCATTCGAGGTCTTCCTAATGGATACACAGAGCCCTACGAATAGACAATGAACTAGCAATTACTTTAATCATCAATTAAGCTGAAAATAACCACTAAAGCGATTCATCAATTATCAAAATAGTTGCCAGTTAATTTTCTGTTGTTTAATGAAGTGATAAATAATTTCAGTTCTATGTGACACCTGCAAAACATCAGGATGTTGGTATTCATTGTCAACATGTTGACATGCTGACATTAGCGTTTAGCTCAAATCACTGCTGTGTCCAAGTATAGCCTCTGAGAGCTGCTAGCATGGCTTGTTAACGGCAAGACGATAGTTTTAAATGAAAGATCAGGCACATGCTGTACTTATTATTCCCCTCATCTGAGACAGAGACACAGACACTCTGACTGGAAGAGGCTTTTAGAGAGTGGCTCTAAATCATTTGCGTTTTGTTTCCTTTTAGAGGATTCACACAGAGAAGTTCTAAAACTAGTCTTAGTTTGGAGGTGAAGGGTTAACCTCGGCCCGTTTGATGGGCCACCTTGCTAAATATAACCCCAAACCTCCTCCACATGGGCACGCACGAGCCTTCAACTGCACTCCCTCTGTCAACACTCCGGCTCTCACACTTTTTTTCCCCCCCTCACACACTGCACACACTCCAACAGGCTCATTTACAGTCTTGTCGTACTGCAGCCGCTCACACACTCATTTCTCAACACACCATTAATACTTTAGTGAGTGCAGTTCTGTTGAGAAGCCAGTTCATTCAGGCTCGGCACGCTAAGGAGGTTATGCCTGCTGTTTCTGTCTCACAGTAAAATTAACCAGAGGTAGTGATGCTCATAGTGTGGGAATTTTTTATTCTAAATATTTTAGGTGTGTTTACTGTCAAACCTAAGCTATATTAAAGGAATTGTTTTGGGGTAAATGCTTCTTCAGTTTCTTGCCAAGAGTTAGATGGATACAAACCATGAGTCAGACCCTTAAATATGAAGGTGATTAGCTTAGCTTAGCGTAGCATAAAGACTGTAAGCATGGGGAAACCGCTAGCCTGGCTTTGTGAAAAGGATAAGAAAATTCACCTACTAGCACCTCTAAAACTTTTTAATTAACACGTTACATTACAGAAATATACCAGTCTAAAAATCAAAGTGTAAACACGACTAGTTTTGGTCCCTGCCGACTCCATAAAACCACACCTTTTACATTTTAGTTTACATGTTCTGTAGAGTCATATTTAACAGACATAAATGAGAGTGGTATTGATTTTCTCATTTAATATCTTGGCAATAAAAGTGTTTCCCAAGATGCTGAACTATTCCTTTAAAGTCCTGGATGATAAGATCAAATTTTTTCAATAAAATATTTATGCTAGCAGCATACTGAGCTACTCCTTACATCATATTTGTAGCACTAGAAGGCACAACAACAGTGAGTGTGAAGTTCATGGCAGCTGTCTTTCATAGTGATCCGTCAGTGAGGAAACTGTCAGCACTGAAGGCATCAGTGGTGTCAGAAAAGAGGTTGAGAGCGAAGTGGAGAGAGAAGCTTTGAAGCTCAGTATTGGTATTGAGGCAGTGTTTTCCCTGAACAACTAGATGCCACATTGATGCTACACTTTCATCTGTGTTTAATGTTGTTTTTTCTTTAATTTTTAGACAGATAAGTGTAGCTATTTAAAGAGACACTCCACTGATTTTACCAGTGAAGTTCAGTTTACTCATTATGAGGCCTATTAAAACAGTTGTATAATGTCCTCTGTGGCTCTGGAGGAGCTCTCCAGTGTTGAAATGTCATCAGGGTTATGTCAGCTTTGGCTTGAGACTAAAACATGTTAAGAGGATGCTTAAAGCTTGTGTTACAAACTAGGGGTGTGGGGGTTTGAAAGATGAGGGTGTTTACGAGGTAGTAAGGGTTAGATCAAAGACGCTATCCGGTTGCATTATTGGAGATGCAAGATCCAGTGTTTGTGGAGCTCGGCCCATGCTAGAGATTAAAAATCTTAATATCTCAGTGCTGCTGCTGCAATTTCCACCGTCCCTTTTTAAAAATATGTCTCTCACAAGTTCCCCAACGCCTTTAAGAAGGGAAAACACAAAAACCTGTTGAGCATTAAGAGCTCTGTACCTGGAGTAGGTTTCTGTGTTGGTGGTGGAAAAAGTAGATTCACCTACATCCTGGTTGTCATTAGACTTTGGCTCTCTATCGGATGACTGGATCTAACCCATGCCAGAAAATGCGCCCTGCACCATCGCACAGCTGCTAGGGCCCCTTGCTATGGAAAGAATATGTGTTCATGGCTGTAGCTAAATTCATGTAACAGGAATTTTTCATAGCTTAAGTGTTTTTTGTGTGAGATCAGATCAAACTGCTTTTGAATTAAAGTAAAAACAGAATAGGGCAGGTACTGTCTGGCCTTGCCACGGCTGAAAAAGGCATCTTTTTTGTGTTAAAGTGTGATCTGATGGATGATGATGAAAGCGAGGCTGTCTAATACCTCGTCTGCTTCCCTCTTTGTTTCTGCAGTAGGTGGAAATTGGCCCTTGTATTTGCAGCCCGGTTCTCATGCTGCACGACCGCTCTCTTCATTAAAAGGGAAGCCGTGTGCTCAAAGCTGCTTCAGATTATTACCATATGTCTGCAAAGCCCAGAGCTGAGCAGCAAACCGGCTCCCATCCTACCCTCTAATTTCTTATCCCAAAATTGGACATGTGGGTCGTTGTGTGTGACAACGTCCCTCCCTTCCCCTAGCCGGCACAGTACATTCTCACAGTATTTCTTCTCCCATTTTAGATGCATAATAGCAGTGCATCAGCCTTTAAGCAACACTGGGGAAAATATTATGCCATGACTCGAGATATCTAACTGCATGTTGTTTTAACCCTTCAGCTGTTTTTCAAAGATATTAGAGAAGCGGAAAGCATTGTCTCAGTTAAGCGTCTTATAATGGGACTCCTTCTGCTCGTTCGAGGGTTTCTCGTCTCCAAGAGGCCAATGTGTGCATTGTACCTCCACAGAAATAACTGAGCTCATTCACCACAGAGTTGGTGCATTCATAAAAAGGAATAAATCTTTCAGGAGACATAAAAGGCGCGGGCACTAATTAATGCGGAAAAATGTCAGCCCTTTTACAGTTTGCGCAAAACATAAAGAAAGTTCCCTCTGGATGTAGGAGGAGGTTTAAAAGAGATCTTTGTGTCACCCAGTCCAAAAGCCATTGGCCCAGATTGCCCGTCCCAGCATGCAGCTCACCTCTGCATGAATACAACACTTGTCTGATGAAGTGGGCAGAAAGCCCCCCCATCGCCAGGAGATCCTACACAGGGATTTAACATGAGCAGCACAGTTTGAGAAACTGCCACGGACAAAGTCGAGGGGAAACTCACAAGAGGAGCAACAGCAGAGGATATTTTACTTGCTGCTGCTGCTGCTGGAGATAAGTTTGTAACACCTTTTAGCAGTTGGACAGCTGTAATTTGGTCAGGAATAGCTTGGTTAAATGGATTAGAAGAGGGCAGCATTTGGTGCTTGACAGCTCTTGGTGGGTGGCTTTCAGCGGATGATTAGCGGAGGACTGAAAATTGTACAGAATCAACACAAGGAGGCATCTAAAGGAAGGTTCAGAGACATGTTGACATTAGTCTTTGCTTTGTGGACAGAAGTGTGGTCAATAATACCACTTGTTGCCCACTTAAGACTCGCCTGTTAAAACCTGGATGGCAGCATTGACGCTTATTCCAGGTTTAGAATCAGTAACATGGTCCCCCGGAGGTGTAATGGATTGTACTTGAGGGAAATGTGTTTGCTCACTTGGATCGGCCTCGAAGTGGAATCAGACTTGGACAGAAGGTTCAAAGTGTTTTGTGGTTTAAGCTGGATGAGGTAATTGTGCAGGTGGAGGTTTTGAATAAACATATTGGCAGTTGGCAGAGTTTGAAGTTGAGCTGGGCTGGCAGGTTTTATATTATAAAGATGGTTGATGAAAGGGGTGTATTGATTGTCTGCAGAAGTTGTTGGAGGGTCAGGGGCTGGTTAGGCGTAGCGGCTCAGAAAGTGACACTGTTGGATGAGTCCGATCCAAACATGAGTTTTAGGGCAACGATTTGATAGGATAAGGTTTATTAAATACTACTCAGCGTTAGGTGGTTGAAGCAGGTGACAATGTTCCTGTACTGGAAGAAGCGTGGAGCGTATGAGCTGGAGGCGCTGCCACCCTCTCTCACTCAAGTGGGAATAGAGCGCTACTCCTGGTCGTCATCCCTGGATGTCATCCATGATCTGTGTGGTAAGCTGAGGGGGGGGCGAGGTGAATCACCTGACCAAGTGGTGGATTTGTGTGTGTGTGTGTGTGTGTGTGTGGTTTCTCACAATGAAACAGGAGGCCTGGCAGTGGATTGGTTTTCTGTTTGTGTATCCATTTTATTTTTGATTATCTGCATTAAATACCACATTTTAAAGGTTGAAAAACAAACTGTAAAATCAAGGAAAGGTAATACCATCATCAAGTTTTGGCCAATACTTTGGTTTACGCCCAAATGAATGACGTTGCCATCAGCCTCCCAGTATCTTTCCAGCATTGACTGGACTGTTCGCTGTCATTTTAAGATATGACACACACACAAAACTCTGTCATCAGTCCGCCTTTTTATCACTTGGCTAGCGTTGCTTATCATTATCTAAATAGTCTACAAGAATGCTCGACTATGATTTGAGACTAGAACTATCACAGACTCCGTCATTTCTCTGTCCTCTCCTCATTTCAGGCCAAGCTGCCCTCGTTCGTCTAACATGACTGACATGTAACTTGGATCAGACTTCACATTGTTCTATGTAACTTTTCTCCAAGCAGATGATCTGGTTCACTTGCATTTTGAGCTCAGGATTTCAGCCTCATCATGGAAAGGTTTTTTTTTGTTTTTTTTCCATTGCTCTGTTCTTCCGTGGAAAGCACTCAGTGACCTGGCATGAAGACAACCTCATATGAGTGAGAAGAAGAGAGGGAAAGAGCGGATGAGACCAGCCCCACAGATGAAATATTTACAGCCGAAGAAGTGCATAGCTGAACTGAAATGCTTCCCTGTCTCCTCTCAGTGCTTTTTTGACGTGGCACAGGGGCACTTGCTTTCCGCTGTGCCGCCCGATTTATGCCATTAGTGAAGGGGAAGTGATAACACAGGGCTGGGGAGGAATGTTCTTCATCCTCTCCTCTTTGCCAGCCAGCCTTTTCCGGCTACTTTCTGGTCAGCTTAAGGACGGTGCCTGCTGAGGCTGTCCTGTTTGGCACCGGGCGAAAAGAGGAATGCCACAGAGGGAACACTGAGGCTTTGATCCTTACCTTTTCACCATCTCTGTAATTAAGCCCCAAGCTTCTACTAAAAACATTTCCCAACTCTGCTGAAGCACTCAACCTGTGAGCCTCTCAGCTTCAAGACCGTCCCTTTCTTCAAAATAGAAAGTAGTCTCTTTGATTTCCTATAGCATATCAGCCCCAAAACACTTTTCTCTTGCCAGTCACGTCACCTACCACATTCCCCCATCTTAAAACACTGTAGGGTTCGATCCCGGACTCCTCCTGTCCACGTGTTGAAATATCTTTGAAGAAGACACTCGCTCCAGGTGGGCAGGCCGGCGCCTTGCATGGCCACCATATGTGTGTGTGAATGGGTGAATGAGAGGCAAATTGTAAAGTACTTTGTCCTTGAAGATAGAAAAGTGCTCTGTTAAGAGCAGTTCATTCATCATTTACCATGTAAACCTTCAGTACTTCAGTGCTCCAGGTAGAAATTTCAAATTTGTGTTTCCATGTGAAGCAAAGACTCAATAAATCAGCATCTTTGCAGCGAACACAGAACTGAAGAAATGCCTCTGTTATCAATTTGAAACTGGTGCTGCAGTTAAAATGAAATATAAGTTAAATAACAAAAAGGCACTTGAGGAAAGCTTTTGTTCAGTTCAGGTCGTTTGCAGAGTTTTATTTTGGGTTTCAGTGCAGTTTGAGTCACCCAGTACCTTCCTGCTGTACACCACATTCACTGGTCCGGTCTAAAATATAAGTACACACTGGCATTCCTCGGATTGTACTCAGCCACGGGTTCCAGTAACAACAGAACATACCTCTGTGTTATTTGGAGTTTAGCACCAATAAAGCCCATAAAAAGAAAAGCTGTGACACAAAAGGGCGCACTATTACATAATAATAACTTGTACTTGCCCAATTACTGTACTTTCTGACATAAATGCCTTAAAAAATCTAAGTTATGCAGTAATCCCCTCATGACCCCTCTTAAATATGGTGACAGGGTATTGAGTTTTCAGCTAATACTTTACCTTAATGTCTTAAAAGTCATGTTAGACCTCAGATATGCACGGAGAAAAGTTGATTTTTTAAATTTTCACTGTCATTAAATAACTCCAGAGTGAGTCAGCAGCAGAGTAAATCAGATATTATTTGTTTTTTTCTTGTAAATTGAAAATTGTTGACTGCTCTGGAACAGTTTACACTTGTTGTTCTGTGGGTTTTCAGTTTTATACATGGGGAACCTTTGGTTTTGCTCAGATGTGGCGGAGGAGAGAGGGAAAGATGGACGGGAGAGGAGGGAGGGGGGAGGTAGGGGAGCGTGTGATGCACATGTGTGTGATTTTACCGCTGTGGGGGTAAAACAACATTATAAGCAGGAGGGCTGGGTCCTGCCCCCGCTGCCACTGAACCCTCAGCATTAGAAACAGCTGCAACCTGCTCGTGTTTTTACGTCCGCTCACCAGGCCCCGACTCGTTCACCTGCAGAGGAGCGCTCTCTTTTGTAAACGTTTGGTTCGTTATTCGCTGAACTTTTTTCACCAAGTGTGATCTCACATTTGACACGTAATGTTAGATATAAATAGGTGTGTAAGAGACACATAAACTCAAACATCTGTGTTCTGTCATTAAACCTTTGTGACTTTAATTTTCCCCAGTTTGTAATGATGGACTGAACAAACTGTTGACACAAAGCGGAGCAAATCACCTGTCTCCCTCGCTGCTGTGTATAATCCTCTCTTTTCTGCATGGCTTCCTCGCCTTCTTCTCTACTCATTCCACATTTTTCTGCGGTCTAACTTCTCTGTCTCCCTGCCATCCTGCATGTGCTGATACGGCCATCTCGCTGCCAGCTCTCCCTGTCCGTATGCCATCCGCCTGCCTGCCATCTGTGTTCGTGTCCCGGGAGTCTTTTCATAACCACCTCCTGGCGAAGGTGCACTATATGTTACATTACATACGGTGGTGTGGAGGTTGTAGAGGCTCTCACAAACGTTATGTGAAAGCGAAGAGAGGAGTGTAAGCCTGAGCAAATAAAAGAATAAGCTCACCTCCCCCTGCATGTGTCAGGATCAGACCTGGTGAATTCTTAACATTCCTTGTAAAAATGCGTGTAAGGCTCACGGCTAAACGTGGGCTGGGCTCGGCCTCTCCCTGCCTAAACATGGAGTTCTGGTGAGGCTGTAACGGGAAGGTGGTGGTGTGAGAGGAGCTGTGGAGTATGACAACTGAGCTCTGATGTGGTGGTGTTTGAATATTGCATCTTAGGCCGTTAAGTGTGTAAGTTTTTAGCCTGTGTCTGAATGCACAGGTGCAAGCCCCAAGTCAAGTTTCAAGTCCCCAGTGTTCAAGTCCAAGTCTGAGTCACCAGAGTAGAGTCAGAGTCTGCCTGCCTTTGCACAAAATTGATTAATGTTACAGTATTAATACAGCTATCAATATCTTATGCCAAATTATGATGGCTCATTACAAAAAAATAATCCGTACTCGTCTCCAAATTCAGAGTCTGAATGCAGTCAGTTCTCATGTTCGAGTTATCACTTATCAAGTCCTAGTCACGTCAAGACTCTTGTAAATCAGGACTACAATACTACAGCAGTGGTTAACGTTGCTACACCTGTCCAGATTTGCAGTTTTGCAGTGATAATGGCAGCTTATCACTCAGAATTTGAACATTTTTAACAAGCGCAGGCCTCTTACTTCTAGTCAGCATCTGTCACTTTTGCTAAAATGACAACTTGGACTGCAGCTAACAGTTAACTTCCATCACTGATTAATCTTCAGATTAGTTTCCCTACAAACTGATTAATCGTTTGGTCTGTGAAATGTCAGAAAATGACGAGAGGTGCTCATCACAATTTTCTAAAACGTCCTAAAATGGCTTTTCTGTCAAAAAAACTGTAAATTCCAATCTGGTTGCTAAGCTGTGATCGGACAATCACTTTTGAACAGAGGAGTTTTTATCAAACAGGTATTTATCGTGCAACATTACCTCAGATGTTAGAGTGGTCTAAACCAGTGGTGTTGTAGTTAGACAGATTCTCGCTGTTCTTTTAAAAGAAATCACCAAGCATTCTTACAAAACCACGCATAAACTTGACCACGTTCATTGTTGCATTATGGTTACAAATTGAGGAAGTGGAGATTGACAAGTGGGAATACTTAGCACATCTTGTGTGTTAAGAGTCTGCATCATTTCGAACTTGCCCCCGCTGCTCTGGCTTATTTATGGGCGCCTAATGGGTCTTTGCCCCGGGCATATCTCTCTCTCTCTCTCTCTGTGGTGAGCAAGCCAGCAGAGAGCTGCGTAGATGGGATGCTCCACTGTCTCTTTAGTGTGCAAGCTCATTGTCTGCTATCACGTGTGTTCGTGTATAGTGTGTGCTTGTGTTTGCTTTTTGGCTTAATCAGCAGTGCTGAGTTCAGAAATTCCAGTTCATCAGAGAGAGAGAGACAGAGAGAGAGAGAAAGCGGGAGAGTCAGCAAGATATGAGCAAGTAGGAGAGAAGATGGAGGTTCAGCAGATAAGGGAGTGATTTTACAATAAAACAAGATGGTCAGGTCGTAAAAAACCGAGGGTGAGGAGGTTAAGGAGCTAAGGAGAAGCCGGGGTTCAGGGCAGATGGGGATAGAGTGGATTTGAGGTTACAGTATGGCTCAGTTAGTTCAAATGAGTAGAAGAGAAGTAACACGTAACATAACCCACACAGCCATGTTCATCTGTGGTGCTTTCACTGCCTCATTTGAAGAATCTTTTTATTCATTTTCTCATGAACAAAAGGAATCAAACATTGCACACATTGTTGGTCAAATGTGCAGATATAAGAGAGCAAAGAGTAAAAAGTGACAGAGTAAGTAAAGAGTAAAAAATGTAATGAGATGCACAATTATCTACGCTGACCCACACAATTGCATGAAAAAGACATATCAGCAGTTTGTATGTTATAAAGTAAGCAAACAGCCTTACCTTTAGACACAATTCTGCCTTTTAGACGGGGTTGCAAGTCACGATTATTTACATTTGGTCTATAAAATATCAGAAAAAAGCTCTAATAATGGTGCTAACATATTAATTTACATGTCTGTACTCTCTTCTTTATTTCCAAATCATCTGCTTAGACGTTTCCTGGAAATAACAATATAATTTGATCCTAATTATTGGTAAAATACAGAGTGATCAGTTGGTATGTGAGCTAGCGCAGCCTGTAGACACTTAAGGATACGAGGTGAGCTACACATGGAAAATGTGAGTACGTACAGTTTAGCATAAATGAGGAATAAAGTTTCCAATAATAACTAAATGAATGAGTAATAAATATAATGAGTATATAATAAAGGCACTAGGGTTTAAATTGAGCATTTCTGTTCACAGAAATTCATGTGGAGGCCAATAATAAACTCAACACAACTAATTTAAGTAAGTACAATAATAGTCTCAGAGCTTTGTCTCTATTTTTCCTGTAATTAGATCCAAACTATGTGGTTCTTTCCAGGAAACTAGAAGAAGAAATGATCAGGAAATAAAGGACAACACTTCATTCATGTGCATTTCATCACCTGGCCTTAAAACGTTCAGTTGAACCGAGGTCGAGGTGTGTTGAGGACGCTCTGCTCCATCCCCGAGATGAGACCTGAGATCACACCAATAAGGCAGAGTAACATTTGTCTGTTGGAAAGCTGTGAAGTCTCATTGTGGTCGAGGAGGTTCTGCCTCTTTGGGAAACGCTCCATAAAAGCTGGAGGCTCCCTCTGCAGCCTGCTGCTTGTAAACCCTGAGGGAGCCATTAGCCTGAGGCCCGGCCTGACAGAGGCCACATTCAGAGCTGAGAGCGCGTCTCGGCTCTGAATGTGGCCTTTTTTTTTTCCTCTTTTCCCGGAAGGTGATGGAAGTTTGACAAAATCCACTCTGCATCAGTGGGACTGTAGAGTGGTATTCAAAGGGGTTTTTTAGCCACACCAGTCCAGCGGCCCGGCCCTAACAGTGGCAGTGTTGATTGGTCGGTTCACTGCTTCGGTCCAGACTGAAATATCTCAACAACTGTGAGATGGATTAGCATGACATTTCATAGAGACATTCATGGTTCCCAGTGGATGAATCCTACTGACTTTAGGTCAACATTTTCCCTTAAATATCTCAACATCTCCAGCATAGATTGGCACAAAATTCTGCACAGACATTCGTGGTTTCCAGATGAGTCCTCTTGACTTTGGTGAGTTTTTCCTCTAGCACCATGACGACATTGAAATGTATGGCTATAAGTGAAGTTTCTTTGACAGTTTGACAGTAATTTGTTGCATCCGTTCATGTCCTCAGTAGAATGACTTCTGATAACGTTCATGATCCCTCACCTTTTCCTCTAGCGCAAACATCAAGTCAAAATTAAAATACTTGGAACACAAATGACATTTCCATCAGACTCAGCTGTTCTTTGTGTTTAGTTCTAAATGTCAAAGAACACGGTAAACATCGCCATGACTTGCCTTGAGCATTGCTACCGTGCTGACATAAGCTCAAAGCACCTCTGTTGCCTATTTACAGTCTCACAGAGCCGCTATCATGGCTGTAGACTCTTGTTTTTACTCCTGTTGGTCAAATCCACTGTAGACAGGTTGACCCTTCTTTTCCCAGTGGGGAAGCTGTGGGCTTTGTGGCATGCACCAATTACGCTGTTTTCCCCCTCCTCTCTACAAGCACCCTTGACCTGCGAGTGGAGCTGTAGCCAAGTCGGATGACTCAAGGTGACTTGTTTTTCGTACGCCCAGCTCGGGGCGGCAGGCCTCGGCTGTTTTAACCGTCTCTGTCACGCTGACAAGTTATTGTTTGAAGCTGGCCTTTAAAGTTCATCCACAGAGTGACTTCATCTTCTAGCAGCGGGCCTCCTCCATTACTGATGATTTAGTAATGATATTTCATTAACGGCTTGGGCCAAATAAGGAGCGGTGACATTACAATGAACAGGTTATCTGAGCTTTCTGGAAGGGTTCACTTCAAAGTCCTGTCATGCCTGGAAACTGGAGACTTTTTCTGCAACAAGCACCTCTACCATCTGTCCCACTGCCCCGACCCCTTCCAGCTCTTTCTCCTCCCCCTCCCCTACTCTTACTTTCTCCTTCCTACACGTGTATTCTTTGTTTTTCTCATTAGGTAGACGGATAAATATTGGTGTGCCCAGGCTCTTTGTTATGATATCTTTATCGTGTGTGTACATGTAGAAGATGTAGATGTAAACACTGCCTTTTATCATACCCTCAGAGCAGCATTGGCCCAACTAGTCAAGTAGATTTTAGAGGTTTATTTGACAACGGTGATTTGTTATTGCGGAGTGGAGTACAGCGAGCTCGCCCCCGATGAGAGCACTTTCGTACAAAAAACCCAGAGCGAAGGGCTTCCTCTCATTTGCTCCATTTTCTTCCTGTCTCTTTGGTTGTTACTCATTTCTCTCTGATCGCCTCCCAACAACACACCCCACCCTCTTCCCTCTGTTTACCTTTCCTTAGAGAAATCTCTTTAAGCAAACTTCTCTTTTTTCATTTTATGACATGGCTTTTTAGTCTCTATTACTGTGTGAGAGTGTTTCTTATGCTCATAGTCCTCCCTCTTTTCCCCTCCATCCTTATATAAACACAGGGCAGCGACTTCAGTCTCTGTGTCTACATTATGTTTTTACAGCTTTTACCAAGAAAGGTGTGTTAATGGACGTGTGGCTGGCTGGGTGGCTGGTTTGGTGTTTTAGTGATAAAGAGAGACGTCAAGTTGACATGTGTGTTCTGTTTCAGATGACAAGCCCGTCCAGGAGGAGGACTGGGTGGTGTGCCAGCATCCTGAGTGTCCCGAGCGCCGGAGGGCCTCTAAGGTAAGACCTTTAAACCTGAAGGAAAGTCTGTGCGGGGGTGTGATATCTCTGACAAGAATGACAGTCAGCAGGTTTCCCTTCAGAGTCTCTTTGTGGAAGGAAGTGAAGAAGCCAAGTTCCCGAAATGTCGAACTTTTCCCATAAGTCATATAATATTCATTTACGACGGTTACGAAACAGGTCTATTTCCTTTATAAGTGACAATGAGAAGTGTTTTTTCTTTGATTATTAGATGCCTTTATTGGACAGTGGACAGTAGAGAGATAAGAGTAAAGAAGTGATGGGAAATTACATGAGATTTCTGGCTGCACTCAGAGAGGGGGGATGTTGTGATTAGAGTCTGTCCTCCTCAGTGGTGTAGTGTTGTCTTGGTAGATGAAACTGTAGCTTCAGTGGACCAAGAGAAACAATGAGCTGATAAGATACGATGCACTTCTATAGATTACACTGCCCACATCACAGCAATAAAACAGTGCGTACACATTTGTGTATCGGTAATAATAATCCAATCAGGGCTAGGTGATAAAACAATAACGATAAGATTTTATGTTGTGACAAAACTATATAATTTTCCTTGATAAAAATACAACAAATGGTCGATAAATGTTACAATTAATTTGTATGCTTTGGCATCATTCACAGAAATGGCTCACAAACTACCAATCACATGGCAGGAATAGAGATCTCATTGTGCAAGTTATGTTTTAGATTAGTTAGGTTAGAGTTGAATTGAAAGTGTGAACTGCTTACCTTTAGTTTTGACAATACACAACTTTTATTTGTAATAATATAGTGTAATAGTATTTTTATATCGCAGTACTGCAACTTTCAGGATCTAAATACTTTATCCAGCACAAACCTCATGTCGTGTCTCGGTATGAAGTTGAAATCTAACGTCATGTTCGTCTCGTCGTCTTCTGGAGACGCGTCTCCTTCCAGCTCTTACAGTGACTGTTGTCAGTGTAATTGTTGTCAGACAATCCTTACTTGTTCTCATCATGTTTTGTAGTTGCTTGATCTGTGAATTGGGAGTTATAGAGCATGAACCAATGAGGTATTTGTTCCCTGAGTTGGCCTTCAGGTAGATTTAACAGGGTACTTATGTTGCACTGCCCTAAAGACAAAACTAAGGGAACAAAAGTCACCTGTTTGCAGTAAACTCCACACATTAATGTACATGAAAGTCTGTAACATGACGGCCTGTAGTCTGGAGGACGTGCACTGAATCGTATCCGTGGCTATTTTTAGGTGGGTATGCAGTAAATTCCCCTGCCCAGAGGTGGATGTTCGCTTTATATCCGCATATATGCACCACTTCACTTCTGGTCCTCAGAGGAAAAATGAGTCGTTTCAGCAAATGCCTAAAAATAAAAATGATGGGTATTGTGTGACGCTGTTATGAGGCTCACAAAGTCTGCAGAAAGACGAGGTCAGCGTTGGATGGATCGGTCAACAGAAAGCCTGACTCGGGAGACCGCTTTGAGTCCCATTTCCTACTGACAGTTGCTGTTGGTTTCTTTTAACCACGATGACGAAGCTCCCCTAACATTACCAAACTAGTCATTTTAACCACCATGAGGTATCCCAACTTTAACTAGTACTTATTTTAACCCAAACCATGATTTTTCCTGAACCCTAACCAAGTTGTTTTTGTGCCTAAACCCAACCAAACTTTAACTTTAAGATGATTTTATTCTTGCAGCAGGGATTTGAAATGGTTTTGGGAGGAGGGGGAATGATGCCACCCCACTGATAAGGGTTTCTGATCAGAATTTGCAGGACTTACTGTGGTGTTCATGGCCCCACCATGGTCCCTTTAACTCCCGTTGGTTCCCCCTCCCACCCCCCTCGAGGCTTCTCGCCCAGAGATTATCGCATCTCTCTTGTGTTGCGTTACAGCACAGTGAAGGTGAAGCAGAGTGGCGGCGCTGCTTTTCTTCTTTTAGGTGTTAAAAGGGGCGTGAGTGTCTGGGCTCTGTGTCTGGCCACCAGACTGTGAAATGAATTATTACTTTGAAGCCACTGGTTTCTGAAAATGGGAGTCTGGCCAGAAGACCGGGGGGGGGGGGGGGGGGGGGCGACATAGTGTCTGGTCTGCCTCGGTCGGTCTCTCTCGAGTTGTTTTGGTTTGTCGGCTCACTCCTGCCACCAGAGCGGGGGGCATTAGACGGATTTTCCCCCCTCGAATCGAGATGTCGTCCCCCTGCTGTCTTCTCTGTGGAAACAATGGAGAGGGAAAAAGACAGAGAGAGGGAAGATGGTGAATTCAGACAGCACTCAGAGAGAGAGAGGGAGATGGTTAAATATAGTTTTTTCTCCATGGCAACTGAGAATAATAAAGTGGGGGAAGAAGAGAGAGCCCAAAGAGCTTAACCTGAACTATCATGGCAGCCTCTTGAGTCTCCCATCCCCACTTTTCCTGAAACACTCAGGACTATCTGGCCCCCTCTCACGTGATAAAGTCCTCTCCTGCAGAGCTGTGAACGAGGAAAACCGCAGGTTTATGTGCCATTTTCTAAAGCAATCATTTGTGTTTATGTGACCTGCTGTAGCTCAACGTGGAGGGGCAGGGGGCAGTGTGGGACAAAGCAGGTCTAACACCACCTGTCTCCTTGACCAAGGTCAGGGTTGATGTTATTATGTAAGGGGATTAGGGCTTGTATCCCAGTGTGGACTGGGATAGATGGACAGATTGACAGCAGATACAGTGAGAGAGGACTTTTCAGTCACTCAGGAGCTGTGATGTGATTCGGATTCTTTCAGCACCATTTCTCACATCGTTCAACAAATAATTTTTTACAGTGTGTTGGTTTAAAGATTCAAGTAACCACCTATCAATTGAAAAATAAAAAAAACTTTACTAATAAATCTTCCAGTGCAACAAAATCATTCTCTGAGCTGCTAACAAAGGCTAGCACTGCGATTTATCTGTCTTTTTTGGTCCTACAGTTGGTTTTTGGAGCACAACAGTTGCCTGCCACAACACTTAGAGTGAATCAAAACATTGAAATTAAAGTTGAAAGTGTAAAAAAAAGTGTTCGTCATGAGGAGCAAGCCTTTTCACATACATGTATTTATTTGTTCTGTAGTTGAAATAAAAATGTTTGTTATGGTAGCTTTAAACATTTTACTGCACTAATTGAAAGAGTGATTTATTATCAGTCAAACTTGAGGCCGGTGATTGTATTTAAAGATGGATGACGTGTCTTCAAGTCAAGCTACGGTATCGATTTCCCGCCAATACACCTGCTCGACCAATGGCGAGTCAGTCATGATTTTACACCTCAATTTATAGCATCAAATAACCAATTAACCCCAAACTTATCAGAATGTAGAACACTTAAGACAGAAACCAGTTTTTAAATTTGTTCTGTGTCCCATTCGCTAACATGGAGGGGCGGGGTTTATGACCTATACTGCAGCCAGCCACCAGGGGGCGATCAAGATGTGTTGGCTTTTCTTTTGGGGAGCTGCCATGTTGTCCATCCTTATTTACAGCCATTGCTTGGGACTCAGAGGTCAGTAGCTCAGCTTAGTGTGTTAATAGGATAGAGGTGTATTTATACTACAATTAAGTATTTTGTGTTTTTTTTGTTTGTAATTCATTCAGTTCACAGTGTAGAGATCTGTTGGGTAGGGTGAAAATATTACATTCTTAGATGTAGATCAGTTGGCTTTCAGACCTCATTACATCATGGTGTATCTGTGTTTTTTTTAAGCACTTGTTCCTCATTTCTTGACCCTGCATTTATCCTTCTGTGTTCTAGTAAAGTGGGGATATCCCAAGATGTCACAATTCTTAATATTTCTGATGATTTTAGCACTTTTAGAGGTGTGACATAAGAACAGCGAGACGGGTGAGTCATGTTAGTTAGCCTCTATAAAAAATCTAACTTAGTGTGCAGTGTAATCGTTTTTGATGAGTGTATTTCTCATTTAGCTCAGTCTCACGGTTCTTGCTCAACAGTTATGAACGTGTTGCCTGTGACGAGCTTTAAACAGCAGGGGGCAACGTCATGGCAACCCTGACCCACGGGGCTGACTCTGCTGCTCCCTCAGTCTGCGTTTGTTTGACTAAGTGAGATGCATATTTCTAGGAAGAATAAGGAACATAAATATATCCCTTGACTTTTCGTCCACTCCACCCACTAAACAGATTTAGATGCATCAAAGAAAGCATTTTTCTTGCTCAGAAAATGAAAAAAAACATTAAACTTTTATATTTCATTTTAAGAGTTTTTGAAAGTTCTCAGAATAGTCTCTTTGATATCCCGGCAGCTTGGCAGCAGGATACAGAGCAGACACAAACACAGAGAGAGAAAGAGAGAGAGAGAATCTTAGGCCCGGTCCTGCTCTGCATTTAAACCATTTTATTCCCAGACAGGCCTGCCTTTGGTCTCCTCCTGCCCCATATATCAGCTCCCGACGGGGCTGCGTCTCCTCCAGTCGCAGCAGCGTCGACTGGCCTGGAACTGACTGAGCTCACCTGCACCATAATTTACTGAAATCACACCAGGTGTCACCCTCTGCGCTTTGCTTTTGCGCTGCTGTAGCTCAGCGCTGTCACCACCATTACACAACGGCTCTCAGAAGGTTACTAGAAGGCTTTTGGGACTGCCCCGACACATGTGCGTCCAAGAGGGCTTACTGGCGTATTTTGGATGCTTTGCTGTGGGTTTCTGTAAGTCAGTGGGATTTAAATCAGCCTGCAGGTGTCCAACTGGGAGATGGTGCTCAGTCCAGAGTCAGTTCTTGGCTGAGGTGGTGGGATTCGTTTCAGATTATGCCAGTTAGCGATCGGTGCTAGTCTGAGCTTGCTCCCTGGATCGAGACTCCCACATAGAACAGCTTATTATCCCTGATCGCTCCCCCTCTCCCCTCCCCTCTCCTCCCCTCCCCTCCTCTCTCTCTCTCCCTCCCTCAGCTTTGACAAGACAGGACCAGACAAGACAACTCGTAAGGTGTGGGTCGCCTTGGCAGCGGGCCCCTCCCAGCCCAAACAGCTGGAGGCACAGGGATAACATGAAGAGAGTCAGGGTTTTTGACAGAAACAGAAAAGATGAGGGAGAAGTTTCAGTGAGGTGGCTTTGACTTTCGGGATCCCTCCTGCCACCCCATCTCTGTTTTTATAAGCGTGTTTCCATTCCTGTTTTTTATGCACTTTTTTTTATTTGTGCACTCAAAAACTGGGGTGGAAAATAAAAAATTCCCCAAAAATATTTTTTTATGCCTGGCTGGAGGTGGAAAAGTGGGGAGTATCAATAAAAACAAAGAGCAGTGGAAACAGACTCGGCAAATAAATCGTTATGTTTGCGAAGAATGTGACTTATTTGTCACTTCCATCGATGAGACGATATTTGGTGAAAAAGAAAAAAAATTGTGCTACGTTTATATGGAAACCTGGCTTGTGTGTCTCATACCGTCACTCACTCCTTGATCTTACTCCTATTGTGTTTTTGTTGGGCTTCCATTTTCTCTCTTTTCTCTTTTTCTCCCTCTCTTTTGTCCCCATTCAGTCACATATTATGAGTAATCCTTTGCTGATGTTTTAGGGGAGTTAATATCATATTAGTCAGAGCAGCACAGACGCACCCCTGAGATATACCTCACACAAAATCATCTTATTACAAGTGGTTGAATCATTCAGTCCTTAGCTGTGCTCTATAAATACAGCCGTCATTTAGTTATGTATGTTATTGCTTTTTTTCTTTAAACAGAAACGCAGGATCTACTGACTTAACCTTGCTTTCTGTTCCACTGATCTGCTTGGCCCAAAGTCTCACCTAACTGACACTGACAGGGACCTGCTAAGGCTGCTAAGTAAACACTCTTATTGGGCTGGATGCCCACTTTCTGTATTTGTCAGAGGGTTGAAGGCTACAAGGTATTAGGTGCTATTTCCTGATACAGATGGATTAAGTTCTGGGTGTCATTCAGTTACACTAACACCCTCTTACCTGCCTGATTGCGGTCCATCCTTCAGCCTGCAGGCGTTTGCTTCTCCTGCAAGGTGGGAGCAGTCAGTCACTCAGCATGTATGGACTGTAGAGGTATTTAAAACAGCTGTGCGCTCCCTCTTAATTTATCTGCCTCTCCTCCTCATCCTTCTTGTATTTTTGGTTCTTTTAAGCAATATTCAGTTCATGTTTAAAAAGATCCTGGCAGGCAAAATTGCCATTCAATTTATGGATATACTCAATTTGTTTCTTGCCTGTTTCTCTTGTTTCCGTAGTCATCAAAAGTAAGCCGTCGCAGTTGATTTATTTCCGAACAGGAAAATATAGTATGTTCATCAGTTTTTGCTTGATTGCTACCCTCATGTATTTCACACAGCTTGTATTGTACTTTAGTAACTTGACTGACTGCAGACCACGGAGTCTTTAAATTGGTTTTCTGGGAAAAATGTACGAGGATGTGACCTCAGCTATAACAGTGAACTCTGTGGAAAGTTTACTTTATGAAGTAATGCAAGCCCACTAATGGAAATGGTGGTCTGCACTCTGCTCTGATGACTGTGGAGTCATTTGGACACGAGGGGAGATGAGGAAAAGTTACCTAATCGCTTTTCAGCATGAAGTGGACTGTTGAGAAACTCTGGTGTTAATTTGTTTATTAAAGGAAGGGTGAGTGTGAACGCTCTTTTCCAGCATTTCATTACCTGCTTCACATTCACAGACGCACACGTTCGCACTCAGTAGACCGATGTTATGACTATAGACTGACTAGAAGTGGGGAGTTGACTATCTCTCTAGCTGTCGTAACTAAAACTGCTGGGATTTATTTTAAAGGAAGCATTCTTAAGATCAAATTACAGAGGAATAATTTCCTTTAATAGAGTTAGATTAGACTTACCGTCTTGCGGTCATATGCCTCCACCAACCTGCCATGTCCCAAGATATGAATGTCACCAATTCAGGATGTGACCAAATGTTACTGAGTTATGGTGCTGAATAACAATAACAGGATAAATCACAGGCAGAAAAGTGTTTTTACAGAACATTTTTATGTCACAGTGAAGTTGACCTTTGACCACTCAGATATAGAATTTCGTCATTTTTTGGTGTCAGACATTTGTGTGAAATTTTGTCAAAATTAGCTCATGAATTATTGACTGATTGTTATTTTTAAAAATCAGAAATGTGCCTGCTTAGTCCAGTTGGCTGAGGGGCTCACAGCATGTATCATGCTTTAATTAGACCTGTAAACTATCCAGTGAAGCTGAAATAAATTCAAAAATCATTAAAAACCTATCGCTGTTTTTGGCGCACCTGGGAGACATGTACTCAGGCAGCTTCTACGTGAACGTTGGAGTGTTTCATTTGGTGGAAAAATGTAGTCTGGATCAGACCGACTGGCCCTTTCTTGCATTTTAACACATTGTTTTTGATTCTTTGTTAATCATCGCTCAGTTTGTTTCATAATAGACTGGGTCTATGTGAGCAATCTCTGTGAAGCAAAACCAAAACAGCATTAGCAAACAAAAACCTCAGCTGTGAAATACCTAATACAAGTCATATGTAGCGTGTTTACCTCATACGTTTGATGCGGTAATCAGCATGTGACGATGAACGGAGTGCGTTTACAGGAGGTCGACTTGTCACCACCCATTAGTGAGACATCTTATTATAATTTTTCAACATGGGAAGGACTGAATTCATCATCAGTCTTGCTCAAGAATAAGCCTTTGTGCTGAGTGCCAGCTGGCATGATTGTACTCTACATGTCAACTGATGATAACCAAGACTTTTACTTATTATGTGCATGTAACACAACACACCTCACAGCCACGCTTATCCTGTAAAAGATGCACACATCTCCTCTGTGGTTGGATATTACTCAGACAAGGTATTCCCATGCTAATGTGGACATTTTTCTCCAGCGTATTAAAGCTGTTACGGTGTGGATCCAAGCCACCCCAGCAGGCTACGACAGGCTCTCTGCTCCCTCTTGTGCAGACACACACGGACTTAATCTGCTGCGGACCAATCAGCGGGCTCGTTTAGCCCAGCTCTTTCCAGTCCTATGAGAGAGAGAGACGCTGATGTCTCCAGGACACGTCAGACCGCAGCCACCTAAACCTTTGACGGAGAGGACAGTATGAAGAATGGCGCCTTCCATAGAAAATCACATACGCAGTTGTATGTGTCACGCAGATTTGTGTGTTGACTTGGAAAATGAGTTTCGTCATTTTTGCCTGTTTTAACAAGATTTGCTGATTCTGATGAACTGGGTTTGACCAAAATGTACATTACGTGATAATCTTAAAGAGAGATGATGAAAGACGGAACAACACAATCTCCCTCTTACAAATGAAAAGTAGAATTGACTTGGTCTTTCATGACCAGTAGCTTAAGACGGCTAACGTGAGCCAGTGCTGCGTAAGGCCAATGTTAGACTGGTGTCATTGGAGGGTGTACGCGAGGGTCTGTGCAGACTCCCAACACCAAGCAGACGAAAACAAGTATAATACGAACAGCAAAGTGTCCTTGGTGTGTCCATCTGTTTGTTTTTGTTTACTGACTGCATTTTAGCATTTCACTAAAAAACATTTCACTGGTTTTGCCAAAAAAGTAGAACAATAAGGAACATATTCGTTGTTTCCTGTGGGCAACTACAAGATCATCGTGTGAAGGTGATATGGTAACGTCTTAGCAAACAGTTGCCTATTCACTATACATAGCAGATATGATGCAATATTATCATTCATTTGGAGTCGTGTTTGTGGCCACCTGATGATTGTACGTCCAAAATTCACTCTCATCCCAGCTCTGTATTTGGTCTGCACCAACTCCTGATGGAAATATCTGTTACTTTACCTGCTCAAGTAGTATTATCAGGTCTTTTTTGAGCAGCTTTAAGCAACTGACTGAGGAGAGTCCTGGGAATTTGAATGTGTCGTCACCCTGTAATTTCCAGATGTGGCCACAGTGACTGCTGTTGGGCAAAAATTACACACTTTGTTCATCAGGTATGTGCTGTATGTATATTTTTACAAAAAGCAACTGTCAGGTACTTCTTTTACTTTGTTGTACAATGCCCCTTCAGAATTTGGAGATCACAGACCCAAAGCAATGATGTAACACTCCTGAAATGTGGGAAAAGCTTGACGGCTGTCCATCATGGAAAGACAATCAGTCTGACAGGCATCCAGCAATAACAAACAAGCTGGACACTGACTTATGAGCGTCCATCTATAGAATATCTCGTCAGGGAAGTACAAACACTGATTGTGGGGGGGGGGCGGGCGGCGTGTACCAGTGACGCCAGTTTAACCCCCCAGGAGCATCCTAATCAGGAAGCAACATCGCAGCAGAGAGGGGAATAACAGGAAGAGGGTACCTGACTGAGACTCCGATGGAAACGGCCTTGTATGGGCTGAGCAGTATAGCCAGGGTTCAAAGACTTAAGAGCAGGCCCCTGGTGAGGAGATGTGCTGAGAAAACAACCCCCCGAAAATCCCTCGCATGCAAAGAGCCTTCTCATGGCAAACCTCACTAATTGTTGGTTTGCTCTGAGTGTTTTGAGAATGTAAACAACCGCTGCTTAATGAAATGCTCTGAGAATGGCGGTCTGCGCAGCTTAGTTACAGAGGCGATAATAAGCTTTGAGAAGTCTCCAATTCAAAATATGTTATTATGGCTGTGGAAGTGTGTAACGTTCGCTCTCTAAATCGCTCTTAACTGAAGCCAGCCACGAAACTGGAACTTCCAGCAGCATCACGGGTGAAACATTTGGCTTCTCTCTCTCTCTCTCTCTCTCTGCACGTCTTTTTTTCTCACACCATCTCACTCGTCTTTGTTATCTTCATACCCACATTTCCCTTTGTTTTTTCCCCTCTATTTAACCGTTCCCTTGAAGACTTGAAAGAATTCAGAGCTTGTGGTTAGTGAGGGGTTAATGCCAAGGTCAGGCATCGAGAGAGGTCACTCGTGTTCGAGCCCCCTCCCACTGCTCCCATTTCTGCCCCTAACAATGGCAGTGCCAGTGGGATCTAATCCTTCAGGGTAATTGCATCGCTGCTGTCCACTCTTTTAAATATAGCCTCCCCTAATTAAGGCTGACAGTGGGTGGGGGGTTAAGAAGGGCAGACATGGATTCAACAGGTCGCCTTGTTTTGAAGACACAGGACAAGGAGAGGAGGGGTTTGAGCATTAAAAAAAAACCCTACCCACTCCTTTACCCAGTTCACCACCACCACCACCCTTCTCTTATTCCAAACATGTGGCCCCCAGCCTTGGGGGTCTGAATTGTTTTTGTGAGCTAGCTAATTGCAGGGGATTTAACCATGGTTCATCTTGGATTAACTTGAATGACAAAAGAACAGAGTATTGGGCTGAGTGTTTGTGGTCAACGCAGCAGACTGTAACAGGAATATAGGCTGTAAACTTACTTGCTCTCTCACCACACACCCACACAACACTGCACTCTCCCACATACACACACAATGTCACCTCAGGGGTTAGTCAACTGACAGAGAAATAATCAACAGCTGTACTTCTTATCAATTAATCATTGAGATTTTCTCCCATTTTCTGACATTGGACCAAATGATTAAATCGAATCGTGAAGATAATCGATGGATTGATGGATAACAAAAAAAATACTGATCACAGTTCATCTTCAGATTTCTTGTTATGTCCAACCAATAGCCCTAAACCTAAAGATATTTAGTTTATAATAATATAATCCAGAGAAAAACAGCAAATCTCACACCCCCACTGAGGATAAGTGGCATAGAAAATGGATGGATGGATGTCAAAAAGTACTAAAATAAAGCACTGTGCCACTTCCTAGAAACTTTATCAAACCAACAGTCCAAAACTAAGAAGTATCAAATCCTCATATTTGAGGAGCTAGAACCAGGAAAAGAAGATCATCTGAGAAGATCTAACCATGAACTGTTTCGGCGTTTCGGCTTGAACAAAAAAGGCTGAAATAATAAATCAGTGATCAAAATGGTTGCCGATTGACCAGCTGTTGCATCTTAGGCTTTCAGTTATGAATGATTTTTCTCCAATCCTGAGCCGAGCACCAGAGGTGTTTTCAATGAACTACCCTACCTGTCTTTCCACTGGAGGAACCAGTCAAAATTAAGATCCAAGGTTCGGAAGGTTCAGGGGCTTTCGGGATGGGGCTTGTAGTGCTGAACGTCACTGATCAAATATGCTCTGCAGCATTGTTATACACCCGGCATTTTAAAAAACCTACAACTGCAAACATGTTGTTTTGCTTGAAGGTTGTGGCGGACTATGATTAGGATGGAGCAGCATCAGAGATGTTACTTCAGACGGACTGATGCCAAACATCCAGGCTTTGTCCATTTTTGCCTCGTCACATGTTCAAATGATCTAAAAGGAGACCACTTAATTGCTTAATCATTCCTGGATCTTTGGCCCTGCTGTGAAAATGCAAATCACCGTGTGCTTCAGGAACATTTCCCCCCTGAGGGAAAAGCACCCAAAGCCCCTCAAAGGACATAAAAGACATTGTACCTTTGTTTTCACAGGTTGAGGACTAGTATGATGTGTAAGTTGACACTCCATACTAAACAGAACGCAGTGTTATGACTGTGTGTTGGGTAATGTTGTTTGTGTGTTGGTTGTGTTTGAACAGATTTACTTCGAACTCTTCCCCTGGTCAGCGCATTTTAAAGAGAGACCCCCCTTGACCTTCTGTCCCCTGCAGGGTCAGAGTTCAACTGAGGTACTAAGTCAAGCCAGACAGTTTAGCACAGACACGAATCAGCGAAGATGTGAGGATTGCTCATTGAATTTGGGCTAAATCTGGATCAGCTGAAACATCAAAGATGTGTTTTTTTTTTTGTCAGATGGAAAACTTTGCTAATTCTCAGGAGAAAAGAGATCAGTTTCAGTGGGAGTTTACATGAGTCAGCCAGGATGTGTGTGAGCTTGTGGGGGTGTGATTGAGGAGATAGGCGGGGTTGATGGTTTTTCTTTCTTTCTATGTGTTGGTGTGTGTGTGTGTCTTCCCAGTAGACTGCTGTAGTAAACAGAGCGAGCCTCTCAGCCTCTGTCACATTCGTTCGATACCGCCGTCTGTCAGATTAACTCCGTCCGGTGTTTTCACCTTGAAGCTCGGGATTATTTTAGAAACTTGAAAGGCACTCACACACACACACACTCATCTGAGGGGACTACAGAACAAGTTCGATCTCTGGCTAGGACTAAAACTTTTACCACCTGCTGTCTATTCGACTTTGGAGCTATTGATTGGTTCTTCCACTGAAACTCAAAGGGGCTGTCTTTCCTGGGAAGTAGAGTATTTCTATGGTAGGTAAATAATGTAAAGACCAAGCTCTGCTGGGAGAGAGTTGCTTGAGTTTTCCACTGCTCTGTGTTAGTATGTGTTGTAGTTTTCATTCATTCTCTGTAAAAACAAAGGATAGGAGAAGTAAACCAGGGCTGCAACTAACAATTGTTTTTTTTTTTTTTTTGTCAAAGATATTGAACTGATTACACTGTGAGACAAGGAAAAGCAGCAAATTCTCCCATTTGAGACGTTCTAACTGTTAAATTTTTGGTATTTTTGCTTGAAAAACAACAGATTAATTGCAAAGTGCTAGTTTCATCATAATAATTTTGAATTGATTTATTGCTGCAGCTCTAAACTATACACTCAGTATTACATTTGAACAGATGTTAATTGACTTTTCTCTGCCTGTGTGAAGCTGTGAAGGTGTAACACATCCACATCCCTGTGCAGACCCAACACTTTAAGTCTGTTTTTCCTCCTGTGTCTGCATATTTCACATCTGCTTCTTATATCAACAGACCAGCGTACCCCCTGGCACCCACCAGTGCTCTCTCCTTTCCATATTCCTTATACCAAATTGGAGGTGGTTTCCAAATAATCAATTTCCATGTCGTATTTGGACCTGCTTGTGCCCAAATCAGCATTCAGTGGAAGCTCTAATTTAACTTTGACTACCCAGCTCTTTTTTTTTTTTTTCCTCTCACTTCCTCCTTTTTTGGTCTTGTTCACCGCCCTCCTGTCTATCTCTCCTTCTTCTCCTGCCCTGAGGCTATGGATAGGAAAGGCTGGTTGCGTCATAGTCCAGCCAGCATTGCCTGAGACAGCAGTCAGTACACTTGACTTTGTTAGAGCAGAGAGAGACCAGCTGCCGGTGAGTGGTGCTTTTCTCGTGTAGTCATATTGATCACCCCTGAGCTGAATAGTGTCGAGCCTGGACGTGTTTAGTTACTTCAGGTCTAAGAGGATTTAGTGGTGTTTCTCTCCTTAAGAGGCAGCTCGAGTGTGTTGTTTGCCTGTGTGACGACACTGTGACAGTGGCATGTGTCATTTGGGTGTCATGTAAATATTTTGACTGTGCTGCCGGGGGATCGGGGTCAGTTTTGTTGCAGCTGAGGTGGAACTCAAAACAATTAAATAACATTAAAATCTGTTCAGCTTTTGCTTTAAAATTCCTCCAAATGTAGTCTATAAAGAAATTTAAAGAGAATTCCCTGTAGCCAGTAATTGCTCGTTGCAGCTGAAAAAAGTGACTGTACCCAGGTGTCCAATAGGAAAATGAGTTGTGAAAAATGAGGAGGTAATATTTTTCTTGGGCAAACTTCGCTGCATGTTGAAACATACCTTCCACTGGAATGCATAGTCAAGTTCACAGAAAAGGAGTTACAGTAATTTCCTGTGAGCATGTTTGTTCCTGAGTTTCTTACTTAATGTGGCAAATGCTCAAAGCTGGAGAAGTCTGTGTCATGTCAGGTGGACCTTTGGGCAGTGCCTGATTTCACCTTTAGATTGTTTGTGTGGTGCCCTGTTCTCTGGGATAGTGGCAGGGTGATGGTGATGGTGGTGGTGGTGGTGGTGGTGGTGGGGGGGGATAACAGAGATGTGACAAAGGTTGTAAATGGATGCACCATCAGGGCAGACATTCACTGGAAAGTTAATGAATATGTTGAGTCAACACACCAGTAATTTACATATTTATTATGAGGAGAAGAAATGCAGATGTTGCCTTATGGATTATCAAATGAGCTGGGTTGGACTGGGTTGGGCTGGGTTGGGCTGGGTTGAAGGGGGTGGGTCTTGGGCCAGAAATGAAATGTCAATATTTCTTGTTTGAAAGTCATAGAGCTCAGTTAAAAGACACAAATGACCAGGAGGAGATGCAAAAAGATCAGAAAAAGAGAGGTGAAACAACCGCAGAGCTACTAAAAAGAGACAAAGCAATAATAAAGATACCCAAAATGACTACAAAGAGACAGAAAACAAACATAAACAAACACAAAACAACTGCAAATATTATGTCATTTGTAGCTGTCCTGTGTCTTTTCCAAGAGGAGTGAAAGACTTGAATGACTAACTGTCATTTTCTCATAATCCATCCACGGCTCTGTGACAGTATGAATATATGAAAGTGACGTCAGTGTGAAGTAATGAGAAAATCGAACCATTTCTTCTAAATGTCTATAGTGTGAAATCTTGGAAAAACCTCTCCTCCTCCATCATGTGTCACTGTGCAGAGGAGGACGACATTATGAAATACTGTGTACAATTACACAGTCTGCAGTTTATCTGATGTCCAAATATTATTAAACAAGCAAATGAGTCACACAAGCGGATGTGGACTCTTTAAATGAGCCTGATGTATTGGATATTATATGTTTTATAGCGGGGTTATTCCAAGAGACTTTATCACAATTCACAAGTGTTGGCCATGATTCCCCTTGGTAATGACGTTTTACCAAGTTAATTGGAGAGACTTTGTGGCATTGCTAAGAAGAGGCAAGAGACAGGCAAGAAACATGAGCAGTCAGACGATCAGATATTTGGAAGTGAAAATGAAAACAGAAAGTATAGTTATTAGCCAAAATGTTAATTGTAAACATCCTTCACAGTTTATAGTCCAACAGTGGCACACTCACTTTTTCTGTAACGTTGACTAATGTTATGGTTGCACTCGCATAAACTGAATCGTTAGATAAACTGACTAAACTGTTTCTTTGTTTGCTGATTGTTTGCTAAATCCATCCCAAGAACAGCAACTGTCCATAACGAACGAGGCAGAGCAGGCTTGTCAAACTCTGGATTTCTTGCTAAAGTTGTGTGTATGGAGCTTTAATAAGAGCAATTCTCAATATATCAAGAGTTTGAAGGGTGTTGTGTGTTTTTTCAGCTTTACCAAAACTAAAACACAACAGCAAAAGTGTAAGGAATGGATTAAACTGTGTGTTTACGCTCTAACCAAAGCTGCAAATGTTAACTAGCTAACTAGCTAGACTGTAAATGCTACTAGATCTGAGTTTAGAGTAGTGTTATCTCAGCCGCCAGGAGATCCAGCCAAACTCATTATCTGAAATTGTGTTACAGTAAATCTGTCACGTCATGTATGCACATTAAAGGGTTGAAGGGTTGAGGCAAGTGGAAACATTTAAAAATTAGCTACAGGTAGAGTTTGTTTTAGCCAGCTCACTGAGTTAGCATTAGCTAGTTGGCTAGCTAGCTACAGCCTCTAAAATCTGGTAGCAACAGTCGTTATTTCAGCCAATAAAACTGAACTGGCCTGCTTTTGTTTATGAAATCAAAGATGCATTGTCTTAATAATTCCTACTTATTTTGAGAGGTTTATATGCGACCTAGCGCCACATATGCGCTCTGCTAGCTTGGGTAGCTTTACAAGCATAGCAACAGTAACTAAGGGGGGCAGGTTGTAATAACCCAAACTTATCCTTTAATCTATCAGTTACAAGTGTCCATCGGCTTAATGCACATTATGTTATGTTTTCATTGTTTTATTTTCACTTGCAGATATTGGCGTTGAAATGACATCATCCCTTGTTAAACGTACCCCTCCTCATCCTACATTTGATATCTGTTAGTAAATGATCACCACTCACCAGAATTAACCACTGTGGGTCCTTTTATGAACATACTTAACATGTGTTTGGGTAACACACACACACACACACACTTCTCTCCTGGGAGGATGAAACACAGCAAGTGCCTCTGTTTGAGTAAATCCATATGTGCGCGAGGCGTCAGCGCTGTACTGTACCAGAATGAGGGAGAGTCGGTTAATAGGGAACAGACATGCAGACAAGGCAGGCAGTCTTGTTGCATAAGGGCTGCAGTTTAAGAAAAAAACAAAAAAAACCCAGGCCCTGGCTCTCCTCCTCCGCCTCCTCGCCCGGCCAGAGGACAGATGGCGGCAGAAGAAAGCGAGCGAGCGGCAGTGGCTCTCTCCCATGCCACTCCTCAACAGATGCATCGTTTATTTATTGAAAAATAAATCAGACCTGGGCTGAGCCTGCCCAGGGCTCGCGCTTTGATCTCCTGCAGCCTTACTGGGCGCTGTTTTCAATCCCACCTACTGGGCCACAGCTAATTGCAACTCTGCGTAATGTTCAGGAAAGCAGGCCCTCTCCAGCGTACATGGGGAGGCCCTAAGGGGTCGTGCGCTCTGCTCCCGAGAGGACAATCAAAACTGTCTTTTTAGACAGAGGTAGTGAAAAAGTTACATGTAGCAGAGATTGAACTGATCTGCTTGGTCTCTGTCACTGCAGCTTGATGAAAAGCACGCTCGCTCTGCAGGCATTTAGCTCTTTAAACTTTTTCTCTGACAATCCATTACCCTTAATGCAGCAGCTGACGTGGTAGTTTTTAGCTGCAGTTAAGAAATAATCAGTGTCCTGAGAGGATGGTGAGAAAGTTACTGACCGGTGGGTTTAGACGATGTGGATGTGGAAAGTGTGGATGTAGATCTTTAGAAGTGGAATTTTCTGATATAAAGTCATTTTATCATCTGGGAAACCTTAAGGGTTGGAATACAGTTAAATTATAACATTTTCTTCTTTGGCAGTCAAATAACCTCTAACAGCTTGGCTGCCATACCCACATTAATAATGATTTAATGCTAAAATAATGACTGGATTAATCAGTTAGTCAGTTGACAGAATAACTTTAATTCATCAAATAAAAATGGCTAACATTTTCTGCCTCCAGCTGCTCCAATTTTCATCCGCTTCCTGTCTCATATTACTAAAAAATAAATCTCTCTTTTTGAACTAAAATAAAACGCTAAGAATAAGCAGTTGGAAGATGGGATCAGGGACTTGCAAATGGCACTTGTGCTTATTATCTGACATTTTATTGACTAAATTATTAGTTGACGAATTTAAAAAATATTAATTTAGAGATTAATCAATTAGAATAATCATTAATTGTATCTATATAATGATATTTCTTTATTTCTTAATGTAAATATCCTCTGGAAACACTAGTCATCTTCAAAATGCTGCTATGTTTTGGATATTGAGGAATTCTGTTAAAGATACTGTGACATTTGAGTTTGTCAGTATTGTCAGATAACAGCTACTAAGCTCTAATATTGATGTTAAATAATTCAAATTATTTGGCATTCAAGCTTTCAAAACAATTTTTTGCACAACAAGATCAGTTCAGGAGAATCTTTCGCTTTTGATGTGTTTGTACAGAGGTAAACGACGCGTGAGGACGTTAGTCATCACAGTAAAATGAGCCCACAGTCATCAGGGAAATATTTTGCATTATTTGCATTAGACGTATTGATGTGTTCGCGCAGGTCAACGGTCAGTTCATTAGTGTATTTGACTGTGAAAATGAGTCAGTGGTTGTCTCTCCTTGAGTTGTAGACTATGAACCACTGATGATGTGTTTGTGCGTCTGACTTTTAGGTTATCTTTGATTAGTCTGGTGTTGTCGACTCTATGACCAAATCTGTCTGGGTGCTTGACTGACTTCATTGCAGTCACGCTGTTCGAACAAGACTGTGCATGACTCTGCCTCGTTGAGTGCTACCCAATCATTTGCGTGCGTAGGTGTGTTTATTGGGATGCACTTGAGCGTTTTTTTTGCTCCAAAAAAAAGGGGGGGGGGGGGTTGACAAGTCCTGCTCAGTTCCTGGAAGAAAAAAGAGGGGTTGACTTGAAGCTACCGTGAGCCGACTCCTCCAGCCCCCTCATGACTGATGAGGAGTTAACGCTAACATAACTTACTGCTGAAGGAGGGGGGTGGGGGGGTGTCGTCCAGTTGCCAAATCAGTGATGACTTGCATGTTAGGACAGGACCGTAAAGCAGGGAGTGGAGTGATGGTAAGCATTAAAGTTGGCCCGTGTGATTAAACACAGTGTACCTGGATGTCACCCGCAGTTTCAACAAAGACTGAGGTGCAATGAGACATTTCAGCGTCGGACGGATGGTTGGCCCAAACAATACAGTTTATGCTCTACATAACCAAACAGTATTATCCATTGTTTCCAATATGAAGCATTAGTTGGGCTGTTGTTGTATTGTGTTGATTCAGGTTGGCTTTGATTTCATGTTTTCTATAGTTTGTGTGTGTGTGGAGTAAAACAGGAGGAATGACTATTATGTTTTCTTAACCTTTAGCCTCCATCCTGGCTCGGAACGTGTCCACGCTCCTGTCCCACGCACCAGCCCCTCTGACCTGGAGGAAGAGGATGAGGGGAGCAATGACCGTGGGTCAACCCTCCATGCTAGTGTTCAAGGTACCCCGCTGCCTGTCAGTGGAGCTCTTTGTCTTGTCAGTTAACAGGGTTTTATAAATTACAGCCATGAAATGTGTGTCTCCAGATTTTGGATCGCTTTTCTTTTAAGTCTTGTGGTCACATCAAACAGTTTCTCGTATGTTGGGTCTTCTGAAGAACCGTATGTACAGGTATGTTAATGTGTGTGTAACTGTTTGCAGGGAGCGAAAACAGGGGGCTGGAAGCTGGTGAAAAGTTAGCCAATGGAGATCACACACTGATGTAAGCATCATACAAACATCGCGGCTGCAGCGTAACGTTAAAAGTCCCCCACATGAAACCACACACTCATTTCTGTTCCTTTGAAGACTTTACAAGATCTGTGGGAGGAAAATATTTCGTCACCTGTTGTTATTTTGTAGAAGCTACGTTTTGTTTCTCCACAATGGTGCATGATACAAGCAGGGCAGAGGAACAGCCACCATTGCCTCTCAACGATGATATATAACACAATGGTATCTCCCAGGCTGCCTTTTGTCTGAGCTGGCAGTGTAGTGATACAGCCCCTGTGGATCTGCTGAGAGCACACATACAGCACGAGCCTGTCCGCCAAGCCGACAGAGCCGCAGCCCCACCTGTAAACTAACAGAGGTCTGCCCTCCGCAGGACCCCAGTAAGGAGTGCTTCAGCCCTGTTTGATCTCTTCAACGTGACATAAACACAGAAATTGTACCTGCAATGAAAAAGAAAACGCTGAGGTGAGAGGGAGGAGGAATCTACCACTTTTAAATTGTATTGCAAGAGTTTGATATGAACCATCTAATGTTGTACTTGTTTTCTTTGTGATGTGATACCAGAGAGGTTCAGGGCCAGTGTTTGAGAGGAACGGCATTGAGCTGTCCCGGTCGACTCTGTTTGGATCAGTCTTAACACACCTTCTGTCCCTCAACTGAGGCTTATCGCTTTGGAGTGACACTACTTTAAAGTCAAAGGTAAACCCCATCCATACAGAATCAACCCCACCTTGCACTAATGTGCTTTATTATTTGTTCGAAGTCAGATACATTTAGCAGGGACGAAACCGTCAGCAGCAGACAACATTGTATCTGAGGTTTAACGTCAGAGAAAATAAAGTTAAATTTCAGGCAGTTTTATTGGATACACACTGCTGAGGCAGAGAATGCCAGATCCTTTAATCAAGTTGTAAATACCAGATATGAAAACACTTCAGGAGCAGCAGTTAGAAAGTGTTCTGCAAATTAGATTTGTGTCATTACAAAACTTTACAGAAGCCCTACACTCAAGACCAAAGAGCAACAATGTGACGCTAATATTATTATTATTCCAATACAATTTTACTACACTAAGTTCAAAGCTTTCTATGAATTCTGATGGTTATTTGTGGCAGGCTCATGAAATAATTCTCTGTTAAATCCCATGTTGTGTTTTATTTTGCCTTGCTAAAAATAAAGGTAAAATTTACTTAATTAACTTTATGAAAACCTAATTAAAAACGTTTATATATCATGCAAATTCACCATTGACTGATAATAGTTTAAATAGAGGTTGTGTTATGTTATGTCATTTGTGAAAGAGTTATGGGAAAATAATTGCACCATAAACGTAAAGAATTCTAATGGCACAATAAAATCAGCCACATCTTTCTGCTTTGTTCAGAAAGTCAGCAGCCTTTCAGTCTTGTACTTAGCAGTCATGGTGTATTTTAGACATCACACCCGTCTTATCCGCAGCCTTAACAATGACTGAGCAGGACAGATGGTGTCGGCCAGTTTCCTCCTCACAATCTCTTGTTTCTTGGACTTGGAGGAAAAAGGGAGGGACCGTGATCAGAATCCACAAGTGAAAAATGTGTTACTGATTTGCCGAGTCTTGTTGGCAGAAGCAGCATAAAATCCCCATAATCTTAATAATGCAGTAGCAGCATGAAACATGATAACTCTGTTTGCTTTTTTCCTCCTGTTGGAAACAGGGAGGGGGCCTCTTCTGTGGTTACACTTAAGGTTCCGCATCAAAGGCCCATTTACATGTCTAAAAGAGATTCAATGCCATGGACTAATTGCTATCTTTGAAATTGTCACCTCCTGCTCGCACTCTTGACCACAGCGTCTGAGTTACATACAGTCTGGAATCACAGGTCGAGGGCAAACAGTCCACAGTTCAGTCCTGTGACGCCTGAGAATCTAATATTGCTCTGCCTCTATTTTCTTTACACTTTCAGTCAAATTTCATTTTCCCAAGACGGAATACATATTTAATCAGTAATAATCACTATTTTGGACATAATGGATCCAATGAATCTGTTCATTCCTCTCTATCTGTTGGATGTGTAAATAGACAACTGTTTGTTAACAAATTTGTCTATCAATCCCAAAAGGTGATGTTATGTCATAGTTTACAGTTTGTTTTTTTTGCTGCCCCAAGTGGCCAAAATCAATCAATGCAAGTATAACTCCATGACTGTATATAAAGATGCACAGTGGGTCTCCACAAAAACAAACAAACAAACAAAAAACATCCCCAATATTAGAGCTCTCTTTGTGTCGGTGCTATGGTACCAAGGTCCCGCCTTTATACCCGTTCAACCAATCACAAGTCAGTCACAGTTGTCAATGACGTCACAGCCGTGTTTTATAGCAGTAAATAACTAATTAAAGCCAAACTTATCAGGACGATCAAGTGATTAGAACAAACTTTGATGTTTTAGTTCATGTCATTTTAGGTAGCTAGCATGGAGGTTGCAGGATTTATGACCTATACTGCAGCCAGCCACCAGGGGGCAGTCAAGATGTTTTGGCTTTACTTTTGGGGAGCTGTCATGTCATCCATTTTATACAGTCATTGGTGTAACTTAATAATAAATGTTGGCTGGTATTTTAAGAAAAGAACAGAGATCCCAAAACTTCGGGTGTGGCTCTGAGTTCAACATGACTCAAAACTGAGAAAGAAAAAAAAAGCTGGAGAAGAAAGCACAATTTGACCACAGTGGCTTCCTCCACAGAAATAAATAAACACTGATCCTCAGACTGCCTAAGTTTTCAGTTGTAAAGGATTTCCCCTTTTTTTCATGCAGCAAGACCAGGTGATGAGCTGAAAGTGGAGCAGGGTGTGAAGGACCTGAGGTCACTCAGCCTGCCCAACATGAAGCCCTCTGGAGTCCAGAGCCCCTACATCCTCACCCCAGGCAGCGAGAGGGTGGAGCACGGATCTCTGGGACGCAGAGAAAGCGTGGATCTGCTGGTAAGTCAACATCTGGCTGAACAGGATAGCAGCGTGGTCATATTTCACATGACGCTCCAGCTCATAACATACAAAACTGTCTCTCAGACTCATCAAACCAAAATACACCACCCCTATAAACCACACACAGCACACAGACACAGGCACGCCCTGTGACTCTTACTGTTTTGCCACACCCGTCACCATTTTCCATAACTTCACCTCCTCTTCCTCTAGTCCCATGATGCCTCAGGCCAGTGTAGTATCTCATGGTAATCCCACCATGACCTCATTATTTTCTATTACCTTTATCTGTCCGGTGCAAACCTGGGAATGTATTTCTGGATTTCCGCTTCAGCCTACCGCCAGCTGCGTGGCGTCTCTTTGTGTGCACGTTCGTGTATGCACATGCCAGCCTGCTCGCTGCTGCCAGTCGAACCTTTGAGTCTTGTATGATGATGAGTTCACTCAGGAACACTCTGTGCCACTCCAGAGCTTCCTGCAGCTACAGGAAGTGGTTGTTTTGTCACTGGTGAGAGGTGCTGAGAGGCTGACGGAGTCCTGCAGGATCCTGATCCACTCCGCTCCCAAACATGGAGCTTGGAAATAGGGCAGACAGTCATCAGGTTCATGTAGAGGCACATAAAAACTGTAAAAACCAGTGTGACCATGCTTTAGCACCAGGGCTGCCACTAGGGATTGCATTCATTTCTAGTTAATCTGAGGATTGTTTTTTCTTATTAATCTGTTAATTGTTTATTTAGCATTAGCAAATATCTCACTGATTTTGTCATATAAATATATAAGATATATGAAGTGTGAAGGGCTGACAATGCTGTGAGAAAATGAGAGACTTTCTTCAACAGCAGTCTGACAAACACTGGTCACTTATTACACAATAGTGCTAAATTAGATCACTTCTCTTACCAGGATCAGCTGACCGTCTTACTGATATAATAGTCATGGTGACTGGTCAGTGTGTCTGTGTTTGTGCTTTATTATGTGCTTTATAACACTCTGATATCATAACGTATCATAAGTTGTCTGATTCAGTGCATTCAAAACATATGCTAATGAAATATTTCCTCATCCAGAACACACAGTCACAGTGGAAACTCATCACTTATACTATTACACACAGTCCAGTTTTCCATGACGCGGGCTTATTATTGTGTAACAAGCAAATTTTTCCACATTATAAAATCAGTACAATATTTATTATATTTAATTACATGTTTGGGTCAAAAGGTGTGTTGTAATTCATGTCAGTTCATCCATCAACACCCTGCATCATCATGCTAATAAGTTGGCATCAGAGCTCTTGAAAATTTTAGCCACACTGCAACACACAGTAAGCAAACATCAAATGTAACTTTGCATTTAAGATTGGACTCGTTCCCATCCATCTTTGACAAATGTAAATTAGGCTGTGGGTCACATGTTCCCAGACCCATTGTGACATCATCAAATAGAATGTTCGTGTAGCCTCACCTCCCTTAGTTACTGTTGCTACGTGTGTTTTCCAGTTTTAGCCGCTAGCGTTAGCCTGAACTTTGATAGCATCCAAGCTGGTCAGTTCCTTGTTTTACCCGACATAAATGACAGAATCAGTTGTATGAGATATGACAATGTATTTGTTGTCAGTTGACAAATCAATTAAACAAATAATCCTTTTACAACCACACAACAATCCATTTTACAGTACAGGTTTGTGGGCTTGCTTTCTTGGCTTGCTCTGCAGCAGTAACACAGTTCAACAGTTGAATATTATATAAACAATGTCATTAAAAAAAAATACCAACAAAAATTGCTTCTGCTGCTCAGCAGTGTTGTCATTGAGCTGAACAAAACAGTTGCCCTCCAGTTGTAGCAGTGATTTATGTTCAGCACAATAATATTTACATGAACAGTTGTATTATCACTGGTGGGTATCGATGCAGTTGCACAAACCTCAATCACCAGTATGTTGTCATTGAACAGCGTGAGTGCATACATGCAAACACAGAAGGTATCAGACCCCATTAGCCTGAAACATTGTGGCTGATCTCTAAGTGATAAACTGTAGTTTTTGTTATGGCACTGTGGGGTTTCAGTGTGTGCTCTCATTTTTAGCAGAAAGGTGTTTGCCCCCCCGCCCCACCTTTTTAAGTTTAAGACAAGTCACTGGTTGTTAAACTTCCTTTAGGCAAGTCTAGACCCACTCACAGGTGAGTTTGATTATGTAATACGTGCAGATACTGTAAACAGACCTGTCTTGATGTCATCGTCGCTTTGGGCGAAGAAACAGGTAGAGGCTCGGTGAAAGCGTTTTACTGCCATCTGTGGCGCTAAGTCACTAAGGTTAGTCATCAAGCAGACACAAACACAGGAGGTTGCTGAGGAAAGCAGAGTTTTTAGTCATACAGTATCTGACCTCATGTTGCCGTGTGGCATTGTGTTTTATTTTGTTTGTGTTCATCAAACTGCTCACTGTGTGATTCCTTTCAAGTGATTTTGGCAGAACTTCACTGTATTCACACTGTGGGAATGTGGAGAGAGTCATGTCAACTCCAGTGTTGTCCTCAGGGGGGCAATAATGTGCTGCTTCTGAAGGCTGGTGAGACCTGGCAGAATACACCAGCCCTCTGACTGTAGGTGTCGCTGGTACAGTTGCCAAAAAAAAAAAAAAGTAGTCATTAGACAGAATAAAGCCCCCCATGAATTTTAAATCATTATATTGTAATTATATTATTGGATTATTATTATTAGTGATGGAATAATATGAAATAGTTGAGATTGAACTGCTTCTATCAGTTTATATTTGTTTGTGTAGCATTATATTTGATAAGCTTATGTTTTGTATGTCAAATCTGCTTCTGCAAACTAACTCCTAAGTCAAATGGCAACTGAGTTTACACGTCTGAAGACAACAAGTTTGAAGACAACAAAAATCTGGAGGTGTTGAGTTGGAGAGAAATGAGTTTACCAGACGTCTGTAGCCCCCCTTCTCATCTCTGCTTGGGGCTTGAGACTACACCCAAATTTCTGACTGAACTGCAGACAATAGAGTTGCGTTGTGGGTAATGTAGGCACCAGATTTTGACAAAAAAGTATGTGAAATGCTCTTTGAGGCTGTCAGATAAATATAGTGGAGTGAAAAATATAATATTTACCTCTGAAATGTAGTAGAGTAAAAGTATAAAGTGGAATAGAAGAGTCATACTTAGGTTAAGTACAGGTACCTCAAGATTTTACACAAGTACAGTACTTAAATAAATGTTCTCATGTCTCCCTTTATGAGAAACTGACTCATAAATTGTCTCAGATCCAAATAAGAGCAGAATAGAACCAAAGCCTGTTGAAGTGTATTGATACTTTAGTCTTTAACAGACTCAACAGCAGAAACCCTGTGATCTGTTTTGGGTGCCAGCCCATATTTTATGAAAGCTGTTTGGAGAACAAAAGCTCTGCTTGGACATGTGGGCACCGAGCGCAGTCTTTGAGTTTCTATGGCAGCAGCTTGGGCACTCACCATTAAATGCATGCGTGCCTTCTTTTTATGGAATCAAGGGCTTCGCTCAGAGAAGTTTAGATATTTGCCTAGTGACCGGATTCATGGCTTGGCATCACTGTGGCTTGTGCCAGGCTTCAGAGGAAAAGAGGCCAAGTGCTGTCCCCTCTGTATAGAGTTACTCCTTTGTTTGAATGGGGTATTTCAGGTTTATTATTGCATGCATGTTACAATTTATAGTCTCTGGCAGCATTGTGATAGGCTGCAGAGAGCTTTGATGATCCGGATTGATTATTTTACGACAGGGAGCCTCAGCCAAGCTCTCTGATTGGTCGAAAACGCATTCCAACCCTGCTGATAGTTCCCATAAAGCACCGCTGCCCGTCTGTGCCTCGAACTTATTGCACCATCCGCAAATAATGCATCCTTTTACACCCTTACAGTATCAGCAGTGTATCAAATCACCTTTGAAGCATACTGACCTAAAACAAATTCAACTTTTAACCTGGGTGTCTCAGCGTGCGATTGAAAAAACATGTTTTTGACATTGAAGATAAATTCAAAAACTTGTACAGGGGTTCACTACATCCACCCAGGAGTCATGTTTGGCTGCAGTGTTCATCTAACCAGCTGCAGTCACATAACGTGAATAAACTAAATCACAAACCTGAAAGTTTGTGTCACGGTCACAGCTGGGATTCCCCTGCTGTAGTAGCTGTGACTAATATTACCGGTTTGGTAGGTTGAAGTCATTAATTCCCAGGGTCAAGGCTCAGGATGTGTTTTTATCCATATGCCGTTGAATTATTACATTAGGTTGGAGCAAAAACAAAACTTCATACATCTGGGACACAAAGAATATTGACAGTTATGTGGCTGAATCTCGCCTGTCTTTCCTTTTCCTGAGAACAGAAACCAACCGTTTACAGTCTGTACAGTCATAAAGATAGCTCAGCTGTCTGGGAGCTCATTCAGCACATTGATCCTCACTCCCTGTAAATTGGCCCTATTCTTATGTAACACACATCAGTTCCCAGTTCCCATCAGTTGCCATAGCACAGTGAATACAACACATAAGTGGCGGGCCAACTCTGCCGCTCTGTCTCGCTCCACTGAGTCAAGTTAAATACATAAAACTCATGTAATAGAATAAAGTCTGTTAATTTACAGTGAGATTATTTGATCCAGAAATGGCAAATTATAACCACTAGGCTCATGTTACAGTTTGCAGTTGGATGGTTTTTGGTTTTCCCAGGGAGTTAATGTCAGGTAATGGATCCTCCATATGTGTGTCAGTGCTCTGGCCTCCCATAATGCACTCCTCCATCACATCAGGGATCTTATCTACTCAATACTTTTATGGTGGTGAGTGGAATGTGTACCGAAACTTTTATGCAATGCTGGCACTGTCTGATCATATTTATAATCTTATTGACTTATTCTCTGACCAGATAGTTCATATTTACTTACTTTTGACGGTTTTATCTAGTCTGTTACTTTTTCTGTGCAGACAACATTTAACATCTGTGGTTGGTGTCACTTTTTGAATTAAAAAACAGAGTTTAATAGAAAAATCATGTTTATATTTCTCAAAAAAGTTATCAAAGATAAATTAAAAATGAATTGGTGACTATTTTAATAATCAATTAATTGTCCTTTTTCAAGCAAATATGCCAAACAGTGTCTAATTCTAGCTGAATCAGATCTGATGATTTGCTGCCTTTTTAAATTGAAGATTTAAATAAACATAAACTGAGTTTCTTTGGGTTTTGGATGCTGGTCAAACAAAACAAGAAATGTGAGTCACCTCGAGCTCTGGAAAACTGTGATCAGCATTTTCCACTGTTTTCAGACACTCGAAACACAAATAATCAGCTGATCAGTGTAGAAAAATAATTTTCAGATTACTCTGTGATGATAATAATTATCAGCTGCAGCACTAGATCAGATAGTACCTGACGCTTGAATCTGTTTTATTTTCAAGTCTGGCTTCTTTTGTCAAATGATAAGAAGGGATTTCATTTAAAAAAATGTTGATTTATCTTAAAGAACATTATTATTTTTCATTATTTTGGTTTTCTACTGAATTTCTAATGAAACTCGGGAGTCGTATCCACACTGATGTTGAAAATATCTAATGAATCAGTTTTCATATTGATAATTGATCGATCATTTAAGTCCCTTTAAAAGCAAAAACACAAAAAAATATGCTGCTTTTCTCACTTTTATATCTCTGTAAATAGAATATTTTTGTGTTTTATATGTTCGGCCAGACACAACAATCCATTATGAGACCCCTTTTTGGGATTTACGAATTATCACAGTACAAAGTTGTGACCATTAAACAATTCCTTACAATTTATAGACCAAAAACTTCGATTAAACAATCAAATAGAATAAAATTCAGATTAACTGATCAAAATGAAAGCAGAAATGAAAGCAGAGACTCCTGGCATTGCCCCAGGAATGGAAGAGTTTGTTGTGTAATAGACGAGAGAGGTGGATAGTGTTGTTTCATAATAGACAAGAGCTCAGTGCTGGGGAAATATCTGACAAAAGCCCCTAAAAGCCTTGGGGGCTAAAGACATACAGTGACGCAGAGAGCCCACATTTCAGCTGATGAGACAGTGAAGGGAGTGGCAAGTGTGTTGTTTTCATACTGTCTGCACACCTGAAATACAGTAACACATTTTATTTCCTTCACCACAGACTGATTAAAACCTGTTTTGAGTCATATTGTATTCATGAGGCTGAATTCAGCTCATACAATACACTCAGCACGCTCTGTTTTAGGAGGAGGATATTTGGCAGAGGCAGTTGTGGGTCATGCATTTTTACCTCCTGCATTACACAACTTAGGATGGCAGCGTGTGGAGTTTCTCAGCCAGGCTATCACACTCCTCTCTTACTATGTGACCCCCTCTGATAGCTCACAATAGAGGACGACTGTCGAATCAACACAGAGCCACTTTGAATGACAATGGTTGAATCAGCGGCGGTCACACGGGGCCGTCATTGCTCCATTTGATCTGAAGTATTTAACTGAAACATGAAGCGCTCTCCACAACAGTCAGTATAGTTTGTTAACAGAGTGAGAAGTATCAGTGATTGACTTGATAAGATCTTTGGCACAAATATTAAACTTTAAAGTTTGCTTTCAAGTGTGCATGCACTTTCATTTTAGCCCCGACATCAGTGCTAATTTATAAACAAGAAGTGACAGAAAGAATTGCACAGTAATCTGATATTAACATGTGAGTTTACATAATATAAATATAAATTAGCAGTTGCTATTTTAATAATTTTATACTTTTTGGGGGCGTTTTTCACATCAAAAAAAGCCAAATATTCTCTGATTTTAGCTTCTCTATTCTGAAGATTTGATGCTTTTTTAGTTTTATGTTTTTGTAAACAGAATATTTTTGGGTTTGGTCTGTTAACACTTTAATCTGTCGTTTAGTCTCTATGAAACTGTGAATAACAGTATTAGCTCACAATACTGAGTCCTGCCTATGTTATTGTTCAGATCTAATATTAGAAACCTTTAACTGCTTTCTAATGGCTCGATCCAGCTCGTCCAGAATTTAAATGACTCGTGTTCGGTGGCACACTCTCTAATTAAACTAATTATATCAGATGCTGGGAGACTATTATTTATTCCCCCATGTGGCGTGGGAGGAGCTACAAGCTGAGCAACCTGAAGAGGTGTGTGTGTGTGTGTGTGAGTGTGTGTGAAGACAAAGAACTTCCCCTAATGCCTACAGGTGGAGATTACTGCAGGGTGAACACACACCTTTATGATTGTTGTTTGTGTGACCGTTGGCCTGCAGTACAGAGTATCTGCAGGATCAGATTGGCAGTCAGGCTCAGAGGAGAAGTAGCTGCAATGCTTCACTCAGCTCTGCACTTCTGTCTGGACTGTGATTTCCTGGAAATGGATTCTTCCTGACTTTTTGGAATTATCTCTGTGCTTTATTTTTGATTACGCAGACCTTTTTTAAAAAATCTGAGGCTTGGGGGATTTTTTTGTTTCGTTTCTCTGTAAAAATGGTTCGTTTTGGTCGTCTTACATCCTGGCGCAGCTGGGACCTCCTGCATGTGGACTCAGAGATTCCTGTGTCACCACCTCCTGACACAACACCATCACCAACTGACTGTCAGGTGAGAGGTTTGCTGACACGACTGTGTGCATCGCTTAGACTGATGCGAATTTTTGCTGCTTGTGTTGGCAGTGGCGATAATACGTTTAGATCAAAAACTGTTTTGATAATCGAATAATAGTTTTTTGTATTCGTTTTTTTTAAATAATTTCTTATTTTTTTAAAGCAAGAAATGTCAAACATTTGTTGGTTCCAGCTTCCCAAATGTACAGACTGGATGCTTTTCTTTGACATGCATGATAGTAAACTGAATATACACTCAGGTTGTGTAGTCTAACGTAGCAGTCCTGAGATGAACCCTGCCCTCATGAAGACTACTGTGTTCAGTTTTTGTTAAAAACACAAATTTATGGTCATTTTAAGATCTGCAGTTGGTGGTATATGGATACTTGATTCTGGTTCAGCTCAGTTTAATGTCATTTACAGACCTGTTCAACCATTATCCTTGGCTTTGTTTTTAATTAATCTCATCTGCTCTGCTGCAAACGTCAGAGTTTCTGTTTGTGTGTGTTGGGTGAACTGTGATGATGGCCTGGATCTCATTGATGGGGGGGGGTTCAAGTAAAAGCAGCATTGTTTTGACAACTCTCATTTCTCACCTCAGGCTGGAAGCTTCTGTTTGCTGCGCTTCTCATCAGGGCCTTGATTATCAGAACTGAAGTGGCCTTGAAACGTGCAGCGTGTGTTTCTTTTAGTTTCTGTTTCCTGGTTAGGCACACGTGATGTATTTGAGTGTGTATCCCTGTGGGTTTGTGTGTGTGTGTGTGTTCAGGCTTTCAGGAAGGTCAGTGTCACGCTGTTTTCCCATCGTTAATCAACCTACCTGATCAAGGGGAGTTGTTATCAGTAGACTAACATAAAGGCAGTAAGCAGGGGGCAGAGAGAGAAGCAGGTCGGGGGTGTGCTGATGATGCTGCTTTCGTTGTCACTGCTTGTTTTAATACAATCCCTTCCCATTTAAAGATTTTCTCCTTTCCAGGCCAAGGTTAATACCACAAACCGCGGTGATAAGATAAGGCTGTGAGCTGACACAGGGCTTGATATCATTAACCTGACTGGCCCCCTCTAGACCCGCTGCACAAGTCACAGTTCCCACATCGAGCGGCTTTGTAACAAAGAGAGCTCAGGATCCCGCTGCCCTGTGTCCTGACTGACAGGTTTACACAGGAGGCACAGGGGAAACCTTGTAAACATAATTAGTTAGGTAGACAGGACTAGAGCGGATTAGTGTTTACTGTGAGAGTATATTTGCCTGGGCTGAACTGTTATTGGACAGTGTTATTACCTGCAGACATATAACCAGCTCTGCCAGAGCTACCAACAATTCTCTTCTTTAATCTGTTGATTCTTTTCTATTCACTGATTAGTCATTAAAAGATGCTCATCTTAAGTTCAAATTTTTATTTTACCAACCGTCTTTCTAAAGATATTAAACAGATAAAAAGCAAATCTACACATTTTAAAAGCTTGAGATTAAACAGCTGAAATGATCAATCTATTACGAAAACAAAATAATTTTCTGATTCTTTTCTGCTGCTCCTGGAGGAGGTGCTGTGTCCGTGCTTATCTACTGCACATAAGCAGCCTATTAAATGTGCTGAAACAAGCAAGTAAACAAAGGGAATTTCCTGTTTGGCCATTATCAGGGGCATTTCTTTCCTTGTTTTGGCCAGCTAGCGTGGCATTGTTCAAAGCTCTCCAGGCAAAACAGTGATTGAAGATAACGTAAAGAATAGAGCACCGACTTCCAAATAAGAGTAAAGAATGAAGTGCCCCGTCTGTTTACAGTCACCCTGTAATTTTCTTGGTTTTACTCAGGTAGTTGCTTGAAATGAAAGCTGATCTCGCTTTACTCTGAGAAAAGATTATCAAAGGGCAAAAAGATAGCAGGGGGAAAACAAAAAATGGTTGACAGGCAGTAACTGGTTCACTTCTAGTCCTGTGCAGCCTGTTGAGACAGACCTAAAGAGCATTTGGCATCTCCACAAGCACCAGGATGTGTGTTTGAACTAGGGAGCTCCCTACAAGCTGTCACCCTGACTCCACCTCCAAATATTCAGATCAGCCTCCTCTTTTTTTTTTTTTTTTTGTTGCCCCGGCCCTGCCTCCTCTTTCCTGCCCAACACAATGAGGCAGGATCCTCCTGGTTGCTATGACTTCAGGCCAGTGCCTGTATGAAATGCAAGCAGACTGGGCGCCTCAGTGACAAGGTTTCACCTCTCACTGTTTGGACAGCAGGACAGGACACAGATAGGTCCCAGTTCAAAAAGAAGCTGCGGTCAGACACGGCGGGACGTGACAGCCAGACCCGGACCCTGTCAGCTGGAACGAGGCGTTTTTCGAGACTGAATGAAGTTCAACGCAAGTCTCTTGATCTTGGAATAGCGCGGCAGTGTCACAGTTGTCACTGGGCTATCTAGCCGTCATCAGGTCCGGACGGTGAGGACAGCGTGGATGTGTCTGTTTCTCGGTGGAAGTGGAGAGAGAGGGGAGGCGAGGAGTTGAGAGAGAGCAGCAGCTGGCTCCAGAATGGGCTGCGATCCATGAATCCAATTGAAGGATTAGGATGGTTTTTGTTACTTTTGACATGCCTCTGGCTTCAATGGTGAGCACTGTTAATGTGGTGGGAAACTGTTGGTAGCTTGTATCCCTGTGTGCTTATAATTACAACCTCCTGGCCTCGTCTTTGTCTTTGAGACACAAGTTTCTTGTTTAAGTGATTTTAAAGATACTTAAAATGTTTTGTGTTTATCCAGAACTACAGTGTATTTATTTTCATGCTTATGATCTGACATGTGGGAACAGAGTTTTAGAAAAGCTCCGGTATCAGCTTTCCTCTGTCTCAGCTCTTTTCTGGGTGCTGTGACATACAGACGAAACTAACCAAGTTTCAGTTTGCCCATTAGTTCGCTGGCAGCAGCACAGGGTCCAGACTTTCCCTATTTGTCCATGGAGACTGAGCACTTCCTGACACCTGTGTGGTTGAACTTTTGGATCACATAGTCCCACTAAGTAAAAAAAAAATCCCTAAATGGTGCCGGCTCGTTTCCCTTTCACTGAAGTGGCACTAAATTTGTCCCATTTCCCCTTTCACTATAGTTTTAAAGCCAACATGTCTATTTGCAGTGAAGTCACTCTCCTCTTTGGTAACCGTTCAAAAAAAGATAAAAGGACTAAAAGCGGCTTCAAAACCTGCAGGACCCCCCTACCCCCGCCACTCAGATTTACTATCTTGTTATGCAACCTTGTACAGGCCACTTGTGTTCCTTTTACTCGAGTTTAGTGGTACTACAAAGGTCTGGCCATGTTTGTCTTAAAACAGGAGGCTGTGTAATGCAGGACAATTTGACTAGAGCTACTCATAATATTTACATTTCATTTTTGTTTAAGTTTTCAGTTACATAAACTGTACATGGTACAAGGTATATACTTTCCTGAAAGTTGTTTATCACGTTTATCATCCTCGACCGTTTCTTCCACACTCTGCTTGCTCGTGCAGCGTCTCTGTCGATTCAGAGTGTGTCCCCCTCGCTTTTCAAAATCCAGGGTTTGCCTTGTTTTACAGTTTTAATGTGATTCTTAAACAGTCTTCTCTCTTTGTGGCGAGATGGTTTTCTTCTTGCTACACAGAGAGACAGGGCAAAGATGTAACTACAATGTTCATCAAAAACTAAATGTGATTTTAAAGGTGAATGCCACCGACTTTACACGTCACAGTCTGTGTAAGGCCTTTCATGGCCTTACAGGGAGCTGATAAATATACTCAAATGATGTCACAGTGTGTTTTGATTGGACTGTGTTTGTCTTTGTGAGTGTGTGTGTGTGGGGGTGATCAGTAAAAGAATTTCTCTGGAATGACCCGGTCAGTTTCAGCAACATTGTCAGTGTCCTGGAATGTAAGTTCCTTGTCGCTGTGTTTGAAGGGGAGGGTCGGGGGGGGTGGGTCGGTCAGTGGCCTGATATTCACCAGCTCCCCGCCAGCAGATTCCTCAGCACTGACACTCTTTAACGGCAAAAACAACTGCTTCCTCAGATACCGAGGTGGCCCCTGTTTGTTTGCTTTGCTGCTGCTCGTAAAGTGGACAGAGATTGCATGAGTGAGGGTGCACGGCAGGGACCGTTGACAGGGTAACAATGGAGGGGGGGGGGGGCGACGACAATGGCCAGACTCGGGCCGTCTGTTCCTATGGAACAACCGCCCGCCTGCTCCTTGTGATGTAATGAGCATTCAGTGCGAGGAAGTGGCAGTCCTTCCCTCTCCTGTTTGTGTCCGACCATTAGGATAGCTTTAACGGTCCTGCTGATGTCATCCCTCGCACAGAATTCCCCTCTGATTTCCTGTTTATCCTGTCCTTGTGTATTTCTCTCTCCTCCTTCATTGTCTTTTTCTATCCGTCTGACTGGAAACTTCTGTGTTTCCCATTGCATTGTTAAAAATGACTTATGTCACTCAGTGTCTGTCCTCTTTCATTTTCTGTTCTGTGTCCTTTCACACTGTAAATTTTTTTCTCTGCGTCTGTCCTCTCAGGGTCAGGCGCGACGGAGGAAGAACATGACAGAGTTCCTGGGGGAGACGAATATCCCGACCCCTGATGCTCTGGGACAGATTGGTGGCTCTCTGCCCAGCGTCGGGGCCGGGCCCGACAGCTGGAAGAATCGCGCCGCCAGCCGCTTCAGTGGCTTCTTCAGCTCCAACGCCGGAGCGGGGCCCTTTGGCAAGGTAACCGCTCATCAAGTGTGTGTGATATATTTTTTTAAAAGAAAAGTGGTGCGCTTTATCTTTGCCTAAAAAAAACAAACAGAAATTGTAAAACCTCAGGGGGCAGGTTTGTTGGCCAGACATGTCTCAGATTAAGACAACTTTAAAAAAAAAACAAACAAAACAGTAGCAAGCAGCAGTGGGAGGAGGTCAGAGGGCCAAATCCCCCGAGTCCTGGTGAGGTAATTTCCCTTCAGTCTCCTGACTTGTTGGCTCACATACTTTCCTCCCAGCAGCTCTGGAAATGAGTAGGTGGAAGAAAAGCTGTATGTGCGCACTTAGCTCGATCCATCATGTTCCTTAAAATCAACTTACTCACAACTGAAACTTAAATGCACAGTTATTCACTTTCTTGCCCAGAGTTAGATGATACCACTCTCATGTTCAGATTGAATTCAACTTTATTCATACAGCATCTTTCATACAAACATGTAGCCCAGAGAGCTTCACAAAGCAAGATTAAAACAGCACCGACTAAAAGATAAAAACAAAAATTACAACAATAAAATGTTAAAAATAAATAAACACAAGGGATAAAAAGTATGAAAACCAATGATTAAGACTTAAAAAACAGAGGTAATAAATAAATAAAAGCCAGGTTAAAAATATATCTCGATACTTTTAAAAATATCCACAGACGTGGAGTCCGTCAGATCCCCAGGCAGACTGCTCCACAGACCAGGACCACAGTGGCTAAAGACTGGAAACAGGGGGTAAAAACGAGTCTGGCTCTGTCTAAAAGCAACAAAACCCACCCACCGGCACCTCAAAGGTCACTAATTAACACAAAAGCTAGTGAACGTATGCCCCAAAATGTCAGACCTTTCTTTTTACTTCTGTATCAGAGGTTTTCAACAATAATAATCAACTTTTTATTGTAATGAGTCGACACACACCCACACACACACACCCCATTGTGTCCGCCCTCCCGAGGTCACATGCTGCACAGTAGCAGATGTCACATGGAGACAGTATCTGTCAGTCACCTGTCAGTTCCGGGCTCATCTCTATTCACCCTGTTTGTTCCTTTTAACCCCTTCAGGGCCAGAGATCCTCCACTGGGACCTGGACCTCTGGCACCCTCCATATTGTAGGGGTTAAACGACCGCCAGTCCCTCCTGTCACAAAAGAAGCGCTAATTCCTGATAACCTGTCTCCTAAATCTGCTGTACAGTTTCTCAGTATTAGTGAACATACATCAGTACTTTCTGAAAGGTTTCATGAACAATAAACCACTGGCCCATCTCTCAGTCCCCATGCTGTAGCTGTTGCCCCCACTCCCCTGTCCTCTATTGTTAAAATGGTCTCAATGCACAGAGCTCATTTTCATAACTACGTAAGGCCCGGCAGCTTGAACAAAGACCTGAATAGCAGCTACTGTCTGATTTAAGAGTTAAGGCGCCAGTAAGGGCAGGGTTTATATGCTAATACACGGACTCATCTTTACTTACAGTTTGAATGTAACAATACACTGTCACAGAAATGGACGCTCACTTTCACCTCTCCTCTCACTCTCATGCTGTCATTGACCTCGTTCAAACTAATTAGGCTTGTTTGTGTAATCTTATCACAGGAGGTGGACCGTCTGGAGCAGCTCCAGAGCAAGCTCCACTCCTACACGTTGTTCGGGCTGCCCAAGGTGCCGCGGCAGCTCTCCTTCCACCAGGACTCCTGGGAGGAGGAGGAGGAGGAGACCAACCTGGCCCTGGAGGACAGCTGGCAGTCACTACTGGACAACCCAGAGGTACAACACAGCTTGAGAAGAACTTACATGATACATAAATGATAAACTAAAAGCAATGAGCTACCAGTTAAAAAATAAAAGAAGCATTTCAACTATTAGAACTTAGCAACTGTATAAAAATCATTGATGTAGAGAGAGAGGTTGAACCTTATGTTTAACTTTTAAAAAAGCAAGACCACAGTTTTATTATTAGATTTTAAAATAAATCTTGCATTTATATTTTCTGCTTTTGTCTAAAGTGACATACAAATGAGTAAATGAAGTATTGAAACAACTTGAATAACTAAACAACTAAAGAATGGAAGATGGCATAACCCGACCTTAACCTTTAATTTAACTTATGCTAACAGGGTAATATTTTTCATTATTATGGCATCTGATCCTTTTTTACAGTTAATCTGTATTTTAAATTTTAATAAAAGATAAATCTTGGGTAGAAAAACATTTAAGATGCTCCCAAAAACATCAGACTACCTCTCAGCACAAAGAAAAACTACATAAACCTGCCCCTTTTCTGATCACCCTCCCTCTCTAATAAATACATAATAAAATTCCCCACAGTTTCTGACGTCTTATTACCAACATGCAAACTAACGTCCTGCTTCCTGACTCTTACTTCCTTATCATTAATCTTTGCCACGCTTTCCCTGATACTCGTTTTCCCAGAATGATGCTTACAAATCATTGTACTATTACACTGCTGTGGTGAAACGACACACACAGTAACACCCACTGCACGTCGCCGCTGGGTTCCACCTGTCAATGTGTACACGACTATAATCAGGACAGCTTGACAGAGTGATAGTGCTGCTCAGCTGCTGTACAGCACCTTGTACTGTACATTCATCACCTAGTTACATAAGTCAAGTGTCACTGACTACAACTTCCTGATGTTGCTCTGTAATCAGGTTGGTGATGTGAATTACTGGAACACATGAGAACACTGCCAGCAAGTTATTCAAGTTTTTGTGAGTGTGTGTTTTAGTGTGTCTGTGTTTTTATGAGCTGAACTATATATGACAAGGCTGTGTGGTCTGCATGAAATAACCCTACTCATTTATTTCAATAAATTAAGACAAGTGTATTCAGACACAAGGTTATTCAAACTGCTGTACAGAAACACATTAAAAATAAGACATTAAGAAGATATTACAGTTAAAACAAGCAAATAAATACTTAAAGATTTAAACTGATTTTTTTGCAACAATAATAACTGTGTTTGTGCAGCACTTTTCAGAACAAAACAACAAAAGCCAAACTTTAATATAGCAAAATGATGGGTATAATATGAGATTTACTGTAAAACTGACATGATACAGTGCAATGTGACATAATCTAAAATATGTACCATGATTGTCACGACTAATATTATCTCAATCTATCAGAATTTTCATGTAAATCCCTTTTTGTCTTATGTTCACTTTTAGTTTTTATTTTGATTGTGTATGTAAAAAATCTTGTTGCTGTATTTTCTGAAATGCTGAACAAGCCAAAATCTCAGTGATCAACACTTTTACATATGACAACAAATTATTAAAAATAAGAAAATACTGTTGTGTAGTAGAGCTTTGTGAAGCCCGTTCAGTGTTGGATTGACTTCTACAGTTTCAAATCCCTGTTCCTCTTAACAGGAATGTGAAAAGATGAATGACTAATGAAAGTCAGGATTACTGTATGTTTGTCATATTCATTAATACGACCTGTGTGTGTGTGTGTGTGTGTGTGTGTGTGTGTGTGTGCAGACACTGACAAGGCGACAGTTCCACCAGCAAGAGGCTATATGGGAGCTGCTGCAGACGGAGGCTACGTACATAAAGAAACTCAGAGTCATCACTGATGTAAGTGCAAAGACAGCTACTGTAGTCTGCTGACACACACACATAAAGATCACATACTGATACACGTCTGGCTGTTGCGTAAGTAACTGTACTGTGATAGACAGACACACAATGAACCTGTTGTTGAGGTGTAAAAATGTCGAACTTTTAATCTTTATCACAACTCGGTGAGCTGCATGCTGAGAAAGTGAATTGTGTTTTAACTAAAAGGCTGATAACCTTCGGCTTTAAAGGCTTTGTGTCAGCTGAATGTCTTAGACTCATATTCTGTCGTATCACCCTGTGCAGCTGTTCCTGTGTGGGCTGCTGAACCTGCAGGAGAGCGGTCTGCTGACGGAGGTGGAGCCCGCCAAGCTGTTCACTAACATCCAGGAGATTGTCTGCCTCCACACGTCCCTGTGGAACCAGGTCATGCTGCCTGTCCTGGAGAAGGCCAGGCAGGCCCGGGCTCTGCTCGACCCCACTGACCTCCACCACGGCTTCAGGACGGTCAGTTGATGAAATAATAAATGGAGTATTTAGACTCCTTAGGTACCACAAAAGAGGGTCATCAAGAAGCCACAATCCTGTCTGCAGGCCTAAACTGTACTCCAAAATACATTTTAAAAAGTCAGATTAACAGTCTGAAACAGTATCGTAATGTGAGTCAGCACCCAGATTACCCAATATGAGTAAATACATGGTTTAGAGCTTCTCCTACATACCTGTATTTGTTATGAACTGACCCCCCTTTTGCATCTAATGCAGCTTTGGTTACAGACTGAGACAGAAGTAAACATGTTTTTCCTCATGTTGATGTCCTAATGTCTCTGACGCATGTCTGTTTATGTGCTGGTGTGTTCAGTTTGGATCCAGGTTCCAGCCCTATATCCGGTACTGCATGGAGGAGGAGGGCTGTATGGAGTACATGCGCACACTTCTCAGGGACAACGAGCTCTTCAGGACCTACGTCACGGTCAGTTCTCTCTGCTCTCTCTCTCTGAAGCCCAGTACCTAGAGTACACCCTGTACTGTGACACTCCCTGTTAATTTTCTTCATATTTCTGGCTCATTAAATGTTTGATTTCCTCTCTTTGTTTGGCTCAATTCAGTGGGCAGAGACCCATAAGCAGTGCAACCGTCTGAAGCTGGCTGACATGCTGGCAAAGCCTCACCAGAGGCTGACCAAATATCCGCTCCTACTGAAGAGTATCCTGAAGAAGACAGATGAACAGTCAGCCCGCGACATCGTCAATAACATGGTAAGGATGATGACAAATGTATGAAATGTGCTGCTGAGATACAAAAACGTCTTTTAGTAACCTATTGTGAATGGTCTGAATGTGAACGTATTATTGTGCTTTTCTTCCTGAAGGTGGCCACAGTTGAGGGCTTCATCAACAGCGTGGACTCCCAGATGCGACAGCGTCAGGAACAACAGAAGCTGGCCACCATTTCTGCCCGTATCGACTCCTACGAGGCTGTGGAGGGCAGCAGTGAAGAGGTGGAGAAGGTAAGAGAGGATTTATGGGCCTTCTCAATTCTTCAAAAAGCAAAAGTGGCGGGAAACTTCATGTAAGATTCGGCTTCATGCTTTTGTCTTTCCCCCTTCAGATCCTCAAGGAGCACAACCGCTTCGACCTTATGGCTCCCATGAGAGGAATATCACCGGAGGAGACTCGACAGCTGCATCTTGAGGGAGCACTGAAGATGAAAGAGGGCAAAGACAGTAGGGTAAGACTGACTCACATGATGGCTTGTAGGCACATGATGAGATCTTATCTTTATACTCAACTGGTTTCTCACGTATACAACACTGCATGTGTCACTGCCAGTGCTAAAATGAGTTTATTTCCCCCCCTAAAGATGGATGTCTACTGTTTCCTGTTCACTGACCTGCTGCTAATTACCAAGCCAGTAAAAAGGGTGGAGAAAGTTAAAATCATCCGCCAGCCTCTCCTCATGCACAACGTCATCTGTAAGGAGCTGAAAGACCCCGGTGAGTGGAAATAAATGTGGAATAAATTGCTGGTTAATTAAGCAATTTTTAGACGAATCATCCAGTCTATAACTTATTAAAAATGTTAAAAGTGTCATGTTTCAAAATGGCTAATTTTATGTGAGTGGAAAAAAACAAAAGTTGTTCAATTCATACTTATGTGGAACAGAAAAGCAGGAAATCTTCACATTTGAGAAGCTACAACCAACAAACATTTAAGATATGACTTAATAAATGGACTGCTGATCTGTTAAATTTATCAATTAATTATTTTAACACAAATGTAAAGCTATAAAAATTAGCTAAAATAACTAATGTAGACCTCAGACAGTGCTGATGTCATGATTGCTGCTGCTTCAGACATCAAATTGTAAACATGCTGTGTCATTTTATCTGTAATGCTGAGGGTTTTTTGTCTTTTTTTGTCTCTGTAGGCTCATTCATCCTCATCTACCTCAATGAGTTCAAGAGTGCAGTGGCTGCCTACACTTTCCAAGCCAACAGCGCCACCCAGGGGCGAAGCTGGATCGATGCAATCTGCAATGTCCAGGTTGGAGAGCCACTAAATATCTCATCAGTTCTGTAACACATGCGACTTAGAGATAAGATTTTTTTTGTATTTGAAATAAGAATCAGCAGCTATCGTTCATATACTCAATGTGATTTTTATTGTGCTGCAGAACCAGCTCCAGAGGCTTCGCACTGAGGAGGTCCTCAGACAGCAGAACAGTCTGAAGGGATGTACGGGTGAAGAAGAGGAGGAGGAGGAAGACGAGAGCAGCAACTCCACCACGAGCTCCCCAGGCCTGAGGCACAAAGACCAGCAGAACTCAAGGTATTACAGTGTTCCAAGTCAGTTTGAATTGTAGATAAATCACCGGTTTAATGAAGGAAAAATAGATGACTACAACAAAAAAAGTCAAGTTTTTCTTTCATGAATTTCATGAATGGACAGAAATGATGAGAAAGTTGTTGTCAAATTAACTGACCAAACCTCTTCTTTCAGCCAATCAGATGGTTCCACTGAGACCCTGTCAGTGATGGACATCGACGAACCAGGCGAACGCCAAGAACCTCCCGCCCCCAACATGAACCTCGAGGGAACCACTAAGACAGACTCAGACTCGGATGTGGCTCCCCTGTCTGAAAGGTCTGAGATCCAGCAGTCTCAGTCCACAAACCCCCACAGAGTCCTCGCCAGTATTTACCCCGAGCACAATCAGGAGGCGAGGCCCGACGGCGAAGAGCTGGACCCCCAGTGTCGCTCTCTCTCCATGGATAGCGCCTATGGCACCCTCTCCCCTGAGTCCCTCCTGAGAGAACTTCAGCCACAGCCTGGCCAAAGTGAAGGAGAGGAGACTGAGGAGGAAGAGGGAGATAGGGAAGGTCAGGAGGTGGAGCAGGAAGAAGGAGACATAGAGGAGGAGGAAGAGGAAGAGGAGGAGGGGGACGCTGCCTCGCTGGGGTCCCAGCTGTCGGTAGTCCAGTCCTCTAAACCTCGCCGGCGACCTCACGTTCAGTCACGAGTCCACTGCCTCCAGAGGCTGTCCTCTCTGACCTTATCCCGCTCTGAGGACAATCTCCTGCAGCGCCTCCACTTTAAAACCCCCGTCTCCCACAAACACTCACTCACCGCAGAGGAGCAGGACCAATCACAATGTAGGGACATGGACGCATCATCACTGGTGCACAGTAAGAGCATGACAGAGCTGGGCCAAAACTGCATGGAGCTGCTTTCCAGTGACCTCAACCAGTCTGACGACTGCTTGAGCATGAGCATGCCATCAGAGAAACTCTGTGCCAGCCTGAGGAGGGCGGAGGCCCAGCACAGCCGCAGGGCGCCTGCTGGACAATGCGAGGGCAGTGAGTCCCAGAGCAACAGCTCAGACGGGGAAACGGCTCCTTCTGCCTGCGTAGATAGGAAAAACGAGTCAACGCCCGCTGGTGATTCAGGGGAAATGTCGTCCAAAAAGAAGAAATCTCCAGCCCAGCAGCACAAAAAGCTGACGCTAGCTCAGCTGTACAGGATACGCACCACTCTTGTCCTCAACTCCACACTCACTGCATCGTAAGTAGTTTATTGGTTTACTACATTTAAAGGAGAAGATCAGTACCACTGTCATGTATGTACAATAAAGAGTGGTAGAGAAATTGGCTTAGCTTAGTTTAACTGCCAAGAAATAGTCCAGTAAACAACCCCCCTGTAAAACCACAACCTGTCAATTTTACACTTGTTCTCTAGATTAGAAATACTAAATATAAAGTGTTAATTAGTTAGCTAGCTTTAGCCAAGCTGGCTGTTTCCCCTATTTCAAGTCTTTGTGGTAAGCTAAGCTCCCATTCCCAGAATGTAAAAGTATTCCTTTAATTTTAAGCAAATTTAACTAAATTGGGCTCTAAATCAGTTCAGGATGTAGTATTAATGTTGTCTCTTTTTTTCACAGGGAGGTATAACCACTCTTCCAAACAGCTGATCAGTGGCATGCAGACATTACGAGGAACAACACTTGTTTTGTTTCTGAATTTCTTGAGACACAAATGCACTCTCTCTCTTGCTGCCCTCTCCCTTCCTGTTGCTTTTTGGACAGTGACTCTACCATTTTTACATTTGAACAATAACAGTCCTTGTTTTTGTTTTTTTCCTTTGCTGTTGCATTGGTTTCAGATGTTTGTTTTGAATGGAAAGGAGAGGCAGAGAGACATTAACTGCTTGCACTTTGCAACGGAAGTAGCATTACGGGGGCTGGGACCTTACGGTGGACTGGGGGGGCGGGGGAGTGTGCAGGGCGTGGACGTGCTGCCCCTGCAGAGTGAGGAGGCATCCAGGCAGAGGTCTTCAAACTTCATCCCTGCGCTCTGTACTGGAGAAGAAGTGGGGCTGAATCCTGCACCTTCTCTGTAAAAGAGTGGGACACAAAGTCTTGAAAATACTCTCTACACGTGGCTAAAAAAAACAGCACATAGGACGTCCTCCTATTATTTGTACTACTCCTAGTTTGAAAAAAAAAGAAAATTGCACAGTTATCTTTGTTAAGTAGAAGAATCACTAAGGAGTGAAATTACATTTACAGTCACGCAATGAATTAGAATTTATTGTTTGCTGTTTGTGTCTGCTCGTGTACAGATGTGAGTCTGTGAGTGTGTGTGTGTGTTTGAGTGGATTATGTGAACGTGTGAATGAACGTCTGCGATCGAATGAAACCCGGTCCTCGATTCCTGACTGAACCAAAACTGATTCTCATCTCCTGTGAATACGCTAACACACCCAAAGATGGAAGAAGACCTGAGTAGTTGGTAGATTCCCAACTAGAGAAAGTGCACCCAAAGGCAAAGCGGTCCAATGCAGCCAATCATAAAACAGCTACATTACCACAGACACACAGACTTCCTTCTTTACTGTTAATCTTTTTGGTTGAACTAATACCATTTTGGTATGTTAAACTAATGCGATGAGTTGAGTTCCTAAAAATGACTGAATATGGGTGACTAAAGCTGTTTTTGAGGAATTTCCTGCACTATATATACACAGTATATTATGGCTTGAGTGTTCACTCACCCCTGAGGCCTAAATGTATTAAAACCACATACACAGCTCGGTCATAGGAAAAACAAAAAAAAAAAGAAGTCTACACTTGAGTCATGCCTGTGTTGGAGCACCTTTCTCTGAGACGTTTAACTTCATGTGTTTCTTTACGATGGTAACATTGATAAGAGATTGAAAAGGTTTGGGTTGGATATAATGTAATGAGTGAGTCTGCAGAGCTGGCTTTAGTTGATCAGCTTTTTACAGGAGAAAAAAAACACAAACTTAACATTCACACTGATGTTCAGCTTTTCAGATCAGTGATTTATAACCTTATTCCAAACTTTGCCCAAACCAAATAGGTTAACTGTTTACTTTTAGTTCTTGTTTATGTGTAATATTTATTATGCCTGCTATGTTTTATATATAAGATATTGTTTATATTGTTTGCTTCCATGTTTTTTTGTTGATGTAGTCTTAATCTTTTTTTCTTGCCAGGCATGAATGTGCTATGAACCAAAATCATGTGTTTTCCTCTTTCAGGAATGACTTTCAAAGTGTCTTACAAAATAAAAATGCTAAAATACTTTACAATCCCTGTTTTTAATGGTTTAATCCATTGTAATGGAGTGATTTGAGGAGAGAGGCTGAATCTGAATGGCACCGCATTAAAAAACGACATGAACTGGTCGTGCTGCTCTCGTCTCTCGTGTTTTTGACGTAGACAGACAGCAGGTGGCGAAAGAATGTTTAGGGAGGTGAAGAAGAATTACACCACAGAGGTCGTGACTGCGTGCGGCGGTAATTCATTGCATCATCTCTTTTTATGTCATGATGTTAAGCCGGACTTGTTGCTTTGGGTCTTATCAGCAAAGCAGGAAGTGTAAAACAGGGCTAGCTTATCACCAAAGCATGCAGTGGTGGAGGAAATATTGAGATCTATTACTAAAGTAAAAGTTACCACACTATAACAGTACAGAAGGAAGAAAGTTTAGCAGCAATTTTTACTGTTACAAATAAAGTTACCCACCATTTTAATGTTCTAGCTGTGTGAGGGTTTATACACTGTTGAGTAGTTAAAGCTCAAAAGAATCTAGAACTGAAAGAAATAGTTTATTAATCTATTTGTTAATTGACAGAAAATAAAATGGCAACAAATGATTTAATCAATTATATCATTTAAATCATTTTTTCTGATCCCCGCTTCTAAAATGTGAGAATTATTCAACTTATTCAACAATTTGTCACTCCGAGGGAAATTTGAGGCAAGTGAGTTTGCAAATATAAACACATCAACTAAGCATTTACACACATAAGGACAATTTAAAACTCCAAATATCATCATGCATTTCTCACTGTATATACGTGGTAAACTTTACAGTTTTTTGCACTAAGTTTAATCTAAAATACAATCCTACTGCTGTTAGTATTATTTATATATTGTTTTTATATATATATATATATATCATTATAAACTAAATATTGTGGCATTTCCCACTATTTTCTGACATTTTATAGACTAAACCCCATAATTGATTAGTTGTAAATGATAACTAATTAGAAAATAATTGTTTGATTAATTGATAATAAGAGCTAATTATCAAGAAGTAATTATCAAGTAACCATAGTTGTTGAACAAATGCAAAAGTACAATATTTCCCTCTAAAATGTAGTGGAATGTACCTCACAAGCACACATTAATAGTACTGTATTTGTGTAATTACTTTTACTGCCAGAAGGGGGAGATAAAGGCCCTGAGCTGCAGGTTTAATGCATTGTCATTCATTACCTATACAGCAGCTTCAACTTGTGGGTGTCTGGAGGAGGAGTTAATGTTGTTCACATTAAGAAACACTTGTTGTCCATCAACGTACAACTAGATTGTAGCGTGTTATAAACTATCTAGTAAATGTTTCTATGCTGCTTATGAATGCTAAATTGGGTGTTTGAAGTAAATTGTTACCAAAATGCTGTTTCAAAACACTTAATGTAGAATTTTTGGGTTATTTGGAACTAAACAGCATTCATCTGTTCAGTTTAATTTCTGGGAACTCAGTCAGATCACATATCGGGTACAGCTGTCTGTCCAGTCCCACCGTCTGCTTCTGGTTCCCAGAAAGTTCATTTGAGTCTCAACAACAAAGTGTCCAACACACATGTGGGACATCAGAGCGGGGCCTGATGGCCCAGAGTAACATCGTGGCCAAGGTGTATTTACAGGTGATTATATCAGCTAATCGGTGGATTACAGCATGTTGAGTCCACACAAGCCCCTAAGCTGCAGAGAAAAGACAGTGCGGTCCTGTGGGATTTTCTGTTTAATCTGGTCCCAGAATGCAGCAGCCCCTCCCGTTCTCACATCTGGCCCGTCGGGATTTACTGTTGTAATCCTTGATTTTAAAACAATTTTATTATGCTTTACCGCTGATACGCTGGACTTTAATTATTAAAATGCAGCTTTCCATTTTAGCAATGAAGTAATTACACATCCTTGTTCTATTAGCCTCTGCTAAGTAAGTAATGAGGTTGTGCCACAGTTAGCTGCAAACCCATGATGGCTGCAAATCGCCTGCATCCTATAGATTATTTTCAGGTATGTGATGACACAGAGGCTGCTTTCTGGTTCATCTATAGCGCAATTAACTCAGGCTTTTTCCAATTTGTGAATCCTAGTTTTAAAATTTTCCTGATGATTTTCACTGAAACACACTTGACTTGTGTGCAAAATGTTCACACTTTGCATACTCTTTTGTTTACTTATAGCCTATGTCATGTGTCCTCTGCACTTCTCTGCATGAGGTCTGGTGGAAATGTGCGGCTGCATGCAGCTGGGGCAGTGGAAGGGTTAACACCACTTGCTGTGGCAGATGTCAAAAACCATGCTGTAAAAAATGTCCGATTAACACAAAGGGGCACTTTGGCAAATCCTGATTATAGGAGCACTTTCATTTATTAAACTCTACCAATCCCCTGTACTCTTTTTGAGCGGGGATTAAAACCAGGTAGACACCATTGTCTATCTAAACAATCCCTCTTTAAGCTCTAGCTGTTTCCTGCTGCCCTGGACAGGGCCTGGCTGGCTGGCTGGTTGCCTGCCTGTAATCTCAGTAGGGGCTTATAGGTCACTACTACCACTACACATTCCCATTCATCAACATCATCCCCTTTAGAGAGACTAGGTGATTGGATTTAGGACATGTTTTACAGGGACAGAAAAAAAGAGAACAGCAAACTAAAGCGTGTTTACAAGTGCTGTGCTGTGAAAAGGCCCATGGACGAGTGGCAGCCATATGGAATGGATAACCCTGTGAACATCTGCCCTCGATCAGTGCCATGCACTGCCATTAGACTGGTGGCTGTGACCTTCACATGGTGCACAGGAACATCTGGCCCTTTTCTGCTCCCATGAACCCCTGAAAACAGCATTAAGCAGACAGCAACGTCCATATGCAATTTATAAAACTCTTTATGTTCATGATGATAACAGAAAGGATGTTTTTACCGTGTGGAACAGTACTCCCACCAGGTTCAAATGGTCAGCACCAGGACATTCTTCAGACTTTCAAGCACCTCACACTTTTAACTTCACATTTTAAAAGAAGAAAGGATAAAAATAATTAAGTTCACTGTATCTCATATCTGAAATATGCTAGTATCACCCTGTCTGATTTATCAATCTAGCTTTATTAACAAGCTGAAATGACCATTTAAAGTTTACTCAGTTGAAAGCATCACCTCTGGTTATTGCATATATCATTATATCTTTCAATGATGGAAAGTATGAAGTATATTTTCTCAAGTACTGCAATTTAATACAAATTTTAAGGTTCTTGCACACCTTTTCAAAGATATCCTTCATTTGATTCTCTGGAGAGGGGAAGATCCTGAAGATCCTCACATGTTGGAGTTAATAAAGTTATGAGATGGTTGGTTTTATGTATTCAATATGCTACAACTCTGAAAAGTGTCAACGTCTTTTCTCGTCTGCTGGAACTGAACTGTAGAGGAATTAGGACGCCCCCTCCCATCGGGATCTTTTTTCTAAGCAATTTTCAGTCCTCACCTTGAGCGAACGACATCCGCCAATTCGACCAATTACGAGCGGCTGTTGGGCGGAGCAGGGTCAGCCGACCAATCCGGGTTTTGTCCACCGACGTTGGCTTGCGTGTGACGTCAGTTGCGCTAAGCTAGGAGGCAGAGTAGAGGGGCAGAGAAATGTGGTCGAAAAAACACTGGAAATTCAGAGTAAAATCAATGTCTGAGTCGTCGCTTCGTTGCTTCTGTCTGTTAACACTGCGACAACCCGCATTATTCGGGAAATCTGGATCCTAAAACAAGGTCTGGAGCTGCTTCTGTCGAGGCTGGACGCTGAGCACACCTGTGACGCAAAGGTAAGGCTAACGAGCGGCTTTAGCATTAGCGCTTAGCCTTAGCCTTAGCCGTCTGTCTTAGTGCTATCTTTTGCCCTTACTTCCATTTCAGTCGTTTTTATTGCTTGGGTACGAGTGTGCTTGTGTTTCTATGACTAAAGCGTCTCTGACACGAGTTCTTCCCTAACGTGAAAACACAGTGGGCCAGTTTTTCTGTGTTTCCCTTGGGTTGACTGTTTTAATGGGTCGAGTTAGCTAGCCGGGTGGTGGTGGTGTTGGTATAATAAACGTCTCTACCGCGCTGTGTTGCCTCTGTTTAAGGTCAGCCTTTCGTCTCTCTGTGGGCGTTTTGCATTGTATTGTGTGTCTGTATTTCATTGTGGCGATTTAGCAGCTCATTGTGGTTGGTTTTGTATTTCTTGTTTCTGGTCGTTCTGCGCCTCCTTGCAGTCAGTTTTTTTTTTTGTCTATTTCCGGGATATGTTGCAGGTGAAGACCTCTTGGGCTTATATGTGGTAGTAATTTGTCCATGGCCATCCACTGATCACCTGTTGTGTATATTAGTGAATAAGAAATTGTTTGTGGTGTCTTGATACTTGATTGATCACAGTTTTGTGTTAAATACAGGCTTGAAAACTAGATTTTAACACTGTGAGCTCCCTCCTCAATGTATGAGGTCACATTCCTGTTTGAAATCATTATATTAAAACCAAAATTTAAATGGTTGAAAATATGTTTTGAAAGTGGACGTTATGGTTTTAGGTTTTAATTTTCTAAAATAACATTTCTCTCTGAGTTCTTTAAAACCAGTCTTTATCTTGATGAACTAATTTATTCACCTCAAAACTCAAACACTGTCATTGTCAAGGTTTTGTCAGTGTAAAGTTTTCAGGGCCATGTCCCCATATTCTGTTAAAGTTTTGGTTATTGGCTGTTAGTAGCTTTGTTAGTTTATCAAGTATTATGCTTGTCTTTTCCAGTTAGTTGTGATCAACCGTCTTAGCTTTTTATCCCTTTGTGGATGTTTTGGATTGTATGTCTCCTCTGAATTTTATGTTTGTTTTCGTTCGTTTTGTTTCATTGTGGCAGTTTAGTATCTCTTTGTGATTGTTTTGCATCTCAGTTTGAATGGCTTTTTTTGTAATTTTGTCTCCATTCCTGGTTATATACAGCCTATTTCCAGGATATATGGCAGGTGAAGGCCCCATGATCCTGTCCATGGTAGTAATCTGTCAATCCCTGTTGTTTAAATGTTAGTGATTAGTAATTTGTTTGTGGTGACTTGATGCTAGATTGAGTTTGGTTTTGTGTTTGAAAACTAGATTTTAACTCCCTGTCCCTCTCCAACTTTTAGCCTCGCGAGTAGGCAACAATGTATGAGATGATGAGATGATTGTACCGTTACAAATCATTACATTAAAGCTAAATGTAGCAGATTTAAGATTTGAAAGTGAAGATTATGGTTTCAAAATCAGATTTGTTTTGACAAATTGCCTTCTCTCAGGGGTCAATAAAATCTTACTTTTATAGAATAAACAAGAATAAACAAATATATTTACCTCAACACTCAAGGTGTGATAGTCAAGGATTTAGGGTTTAGTTTTCAGTGTCATGTTTGACAACAGTGTTTAAATTTTTGGGGTGAAAAGGTTTGTATTACTATTAGTTTTTCATTTGCTGTGCTTGTGTTTGTCAGGTCTACTTGTTCAGCTACTGCATCCTGGAAGGAAATACCAGCCCTCACCTTACAAACACATAGGTATGTGTCCCACAGATCTCATCCCCACATTTTGTTAATCATGTGTATGCCATGTCTCACATCATCACACTTTTGATGCTGTACTATACTATTTTAATGACATTTTTGACCACATACTATACTACGATATTTTTATGATAATTTTGACCACATACTATACTATGACATTTTTATGAGAATTTTGACGCCATACTATACTATGATATTTTTATGACATTTTTGACCACATACTATACTATGACATTTTTATGACATTTTTAGTCACATTTTTGACCACATACTATACTATGACATTTTAGTCACATTTTTGACCACATACTATACTATGACATTTTAATCAGAGTTTTTGACACCATACTATACTATGACATTTTTATGAAGTTTTTGACACCATACTATACTATGACATTTTTGACCACATACTATACTATAACATTTTATGAAGTTTTTGACACCATACTATACTATGACATTTTTGACCACATACTATACTATGACATTTTATGAAGTTTTTGACACCATACTATACTATGACATTTTTGACCACATACTATACTATGACATTTTTATGAAGTTTTTGACACCATACTATACTATGACATTTTTATGAAGTTTTTGACACCATACTATACTATGACATTTTTGACCACATACTATACTATGACATTTTTCTGAGAATTTTGACACCATACTATACTATGACATTTTTGACCACATACTATACATGACATTTTCAAAATTCTCAGAAAAATGTCGTAGTATAGTATGTGGTCAAAAATGTCATAGTATAGTATGGTGTCAAAATTCTCAGAAAAATGTCGTAGTATAGTATGTTAGTATTTTGACCACATACTATACTATGACATTTTCATGACAAATTTGACCACATACTATACTATGACATTTTAGTCACATTTTTTTTTAAACTACATGTTTTACATGTTCTTTTACTGTATATTTTAGAGCTCACACTGCAAAGCAAGATGAGTTTAATCTGCGCCTGTTTGCTGGAGACGAGGGATTCTGTGTCATCACTGATGGAGATGATGTTACACCAGACAAGAACCTTGCTTACTACTTCGAAGTCCAGGTACAGCTTCACGTTGTCAATGCTAAGTGTTGAGACTTGTGGAACTAAAATGACATTTTTGTCTGAAGAATTTTGCCTGATAGGGAGTTTTGGGATGTGATTCCCCAAAAAAACAGCAAAGATAATGAAAGACATTTGACCACTAGCAGGCGCTGTGTTTTATTCTCTCATCCAAATTTAGTGTAAGCTTGGCTTGTGCAGATACAAAGTACTGTTACTGTTATTGATGACTGAAATGTTTTAACAGTCACAACTTTCTTCAAGTAGCACAGCGTTTACCTAAATATAAGTCTAGAATTGAAGTTTTGTTTTAAACTTAAGACACACTGGTTTCTTTGTGGATTTAGAATCTTTTACTTTTGACAGTTTGAAATTCAATACCCCTTCAGTTGCTGATGTTTGCCGTTTCTGATTTTTTTGTCACAGGAACCAGCAAATCACAGAGAGAAGAGACAGGCACAAAGATTTACAGGTCAGTGTTGTTGTTGTCAGCATCTGTCATTGTCTCTGCTGCAGTTTGACAGTTTAAAAGCAGTTGTCTAGAACAAAATCACTATTAGTATTAATGTGTGTTTTTCCATGATGTAGCTGCAAAAAATAAAATAACGTAAAACATGTAAATCACTTTATAAACACAACTTAGAGGTAAGAAACTTTTAATGATTTTGTTCTAGAAAACGTTTAACAACTCACAGCAAAGATAATGACAGACATTTGACCACTAGGAGACACTTTGACATCCTTAGTTTTAACCCATAATGTAGTTAAGAGTAACATGTTAATTAAGCATTTTAAACTGCTTATATACTTCAACTTTACGCTTATCATCGGCTACGATAACCTTCACCCAATGGTGATTTCAGACAACAACAAGCTGTCAGGCACGGCTGGGGCAGATAGCACGACGGCTGGCGCAACACTTGTTCAGCGTTGTTCGTCAGAAACAGCCAGGGGTATTGAGCAGGCATAAGACTAAAAAACTTCAGTAAGTTTAAAACAAGCTCAATTGACGCTGTGCTGGCTGTTAAGCATTTCGATCATCAGCGGCGCTTAACTGCCAGATGACGTAAACTGGCGCTGCTGGTGGTCAAATATCTTCATTTGCTGTTTTGGTCCCGTATTTTGATTCACAATCTCAACGAAACCAACAGGTTCTGTCTACGGCATCATCCATCGTGATGTTTACAATGCGGTAATGACTTACGATAGCGTAATAGCGCGGTTAAAAAAGCGCGTTCATGGTATGAGCAATTCAATGTCGTGGCTGGTACTGCCAGCAATGATCGCAACTTTGCTCTGCTCTTACGACGTTTTTCTGAGGGTACATTTCATACTATACTATGTTGTTTTTTGACCACATGCCCCTTGCGTGACATTTCTCCAGCGCATCAGCCAGCGCTGGTCCGTGTTGCGCCGTAATACTGTTGTGTGATCGCCATGTTCCTGGCGCGGTCAAGCTTTCATAAATGCGTAATCCAGCTTTCGCCATG
>BRZM01000009.1:5207027-5278565 GCA_033238685.1 Lates japonicus
ATGTTTACTTCGTTTCAATTTAACACTTGCTGAATTTTGCATTCTTTGTATTGTGTCTATATTTCGACGGCGGTTAGCTCGGCGCGGTGGTTTTTGCTGTTTCTTGTTTCCAGTCGTTTCTGGCATCCTTGAGTCGTTTTTTTTGTCTATTTCAGGGATATGTTGCGGGTGAAACCTCTTAGGCTTATATGGGGTAATGGTGTCATGGCCATCACTGATCACCTATTTGTGTATAATAGTGATTCAGAAATTTGTTTATGGTGTCTTGATACTTGATGGTCACAGTTTTGTGTTAAATAAGAGAACTAGATTTAACACTGTAGCTCCCTCCTCAATGTGAGTCCATTCCTATTTGAAATCTGTTATAACAAAACCAAATTTATTGATTGAAAATATGTTTTTGAAAGTGGGCGATGGTTTTAGGATTTTAATTTTCTAAAATAACATTTCTCTCTGAGTTCTTTAAACGGTCTTTATCTTGATAGACAATTTATTCACCTCAAAACTCAAACACTGTCATTGTCAAGGTTTGTGGTGTAAAGTTTTCGAGAGACCCATGTCCCATATTCTATTTAAGTTTTGGTTGTTAGCTGTTGTGGCTTTGTTAGTTTATCAAGTGTTAATAGCATCTTTTTCAGTTAGATTTAGCGATCAACCGTCTTAGCTTTTATCCCTTTGGCCAGATGTTTGGATTAGCCATATCCCTCTGAATTTTATATTTGTTTCGTTGTTTTGTTTCGGCTGGCAACGGTTTAGTATCTTTAGCAATTCATTTGTCTCAGTTTGGAGCCTAAGCTTTTTTGTAATTTGTCTCATTCCTGGTTATATGCTTCTTTCCAGGATATATAGCGGTGAAACCCCATGATCCTATCCATGGTATTAATCTATCAATCCCTGTTGTTTAAATCTTCGTGATAGTAATTTGTTTGTGGTGACTTGATGCTAGATTAAGTTTGGTTTTGTGTTTGAAAACTAGATTTTAACTCCCTGTCCCTCTCCAACTTTTAGCCTCATGATAAGCAACAATGTATGGGGCTGATGAGATGATGTGCAATTACAAATCATTACATTAAAAGCTCATCTGTGATTTAGATTTAGAAAGTGGGGAATTTATGGTTTCAAAATCAGATTTGTTTTGACAAATTGCAACCTTCTCTCAAGAGTCAATAAAATCTTACTTTTATAGAATAAACAAGAATAAACAATATAATTTTACCTCAACTTACTTTCAAAGGTGCTTGATAGTCAAAGTTTGGGGTTTAGTTTCAGTGTCATGTTTGACAACAGTGTTTTAAATTTTGAAATTTAAAAGGTTTGTATTACTATTAGTTTTCATTTGCTGTGCTTGTGTTTGTATCAGGTCTACTTGTTCCAGCTACCGTATGGAAGAAATACAGCTCACCCGGCCACCTTGGTAGCATCCCTGAATCTCATCCCATTTGTTAATCATGTATGCCATGTCACATCATCACACTTTTGATGCTGTATATACTATTTTAATATTTTGACCCCATACTACTTTTCCGAGTATTTTTTTATGATAATTTTGACCACATACTATACTACAGCATTTTATGAGATTTTGGCGCCATACTATACCGACCTTGTTTTTGACCACATACTATACTATGACATTTTTATGACATTTAGTCACATTTGACCACATACTAACCCTGCTATGACATTTAGTCATTTTTTGACCCACATACTATACTGAAAGCATTTTTATGAGTTTTGACACCCATACTATACTATGACATTTTATAGAAGTTTTGACCTGTACTATACTACAACATTTTTTTATTACATACTATACTACTGTTTTTGTAGGTTTTGACTATACACTATACTATGACATTTTTGACCCCTTATACTATACTATGTGTTTTAGTACATTTTTGACCACCCGTACTACCTATGACATTTTAATCCATTTTTGACCACACATACTATACTATATTTTGTAGGGTACGACCACATACTATACATGACATTTTAGTCACATTTTGACCATACTATACTGACGTTTTTGACCACATACTATACTATGACATTTAGTCCACGTTTTGACCATACCTATGTTTTATGACATTTTTGGCCTTCCCTTTTATACTCGACATTTTATGAAGTTTTGACACCATACTATACTGACATTTTATACAAGTTTTTGTACCATACTATACTATGAGCATTTTGACCACATACTATACTGTGACATTTTAGTCATTTTTGACCACATACTATACTATGACATTTTATGAAGTTTTTTGACACCCTATACTGACATTTTATAGAGTTTTGACTTTATCTATATAAAACGTTTTGTAAGTTTTTGACTGTACTATACTAAGCATTTTTGTGGAAGTTTTTTGTGCCGCTATACTATTTGACCACATATATACTATGACATTTTGACCACATACTATACTATGACATTTTTGACCACATACTATCTAAACCCCATTTGTCATTTGCAATACTATACTATACTATGGCATTTTTCTCAGTTTTTTGACACCATACTATCTATGACATTTTATAGGGTTTTGACACCATACTATACTATATTGTTTTGACCACATACTATACTATGACATTTAATCACATTTTTGACCACATACTATACTATTGTTTAATACATTTTATTTTATACTATCTCGACATTTTTAAGGAATTTGACACCCATACTATACTATGACATTTAGTCCATTTTTGGCCACGCACTATACTACGACATTTTTCTAGAGATTTTGACACCATACTATACTATTGTTTTTTTGACCACATACTATACATGACATTTAGTCACATTTTGACCACAGCCTACTGTGACATTTAATCCATTTTGGCGCCATACTATACTATGACATTTTTTCACAGGAATTTTTGACACCATACTATACTGACATTTTATGACATTTTGACCTATACTATAAACTGTTTTAGTCATTTTTTGACCACATACTATACTATGACATTTTTGCAGGAATTTTTGACACCATACTACTATGACATTTTTTGATACATTACTATACATGACATTTTAGTCACATTTTGACCCTATATATACTATATTTCGAGGAATTTTGACTTTTCATACTATACTATGACGTTTTGACCACATACTATACATGACATTTTAGTCGGCACATTACATACTATACTGACATTTTAGTCACATTTTGACCATACTATACTACTGTTGCGGTTGCATGCCATACTATGCTGAGCATTTTATGAAGTGTTTGACACCATACTATACTATGACATTTTTGACCACATACTATACTATGACATTTTAGTCACATTTTTGACCACATACTATACTATGACATTTTAGTCACATTTTTGACCACATACTATACTATGACATTTTATAGGTTTTGACACCTTTTGCTGTTTTGACCACATGCCTCTGCATGTTTTTGACCACATACTATACTATGACATTTCAGTCTTTTGACCCATACTATACTATGATATTTTTGCCAATTTTGACCACATACCATGACATTTTAGTCACATTTTGACCACATACTATACTATGACGTTTTGACCACATACTATACACCTGACATTTAAAATTACATTTTGACCCTTTATACTATGACATTTTAGTCATTTTGACCACATACTATTGAGCATTTGCCAAATTTTGACCCTTTTATACATGACATTTAGTCATTTTTGACCATACTATACTACATTTTTGACCACATACTATACTACATTTCGTCTCGCATTTTTGACCCTATACTGCAAGCATTTTGCCGGCCGTTTTTGGCATACATACTATACTCGACGTTTTATGATTTTGACACCATACTATACTACTGACATTTTATGGGTTTGGCCTGTACTATACTATGACATTTTTGATACATACTATACTATGACCATTTTAGTCACATTTTGACCACATACTATGCTATGACATTTTATGAAGTTTTGACACATACTATACTGCAACATTTTATGAAGAGTTTTTGACACCATACTATACCTATGAGCATTTTTGTAAGTTTTTTGACACCATACTATACTGGTAGGTTTTTGACACCATACTATACTAGCAGTTTTTGACCACACTATACTATGACATTTTTGACCACACATCCTATACTATGACATTTTTGACCACATACTATACTATGACATTTTAGTCACATTTTTGACCACATACTATACTATGACATTTTTATGAGAATTTTGACACCATACTATACTATGACATTTTATGAGTTTTTGACACATACTATGCAACGGTTTGACCACATATATACTACTGACATTTAATCACATTTTTGATACATGCTATACTATGACATTTGATGCATTTTGAACATACTATACTCGACATTTTTCTGAAATTTTGGCCTATACTATACTGACATTTTAGTCATTTTTTGACCACATACTATCTACGACATTTTTCTGAGAATTTTGACACCATACTATACTATGACATTTTTGACCACATACTATACATGACATTTTAGTCACATTTTTGACCACATACTATACTATAACATTTTAATCCCTCACATTTTTGACGCCATACTATACTATGACATTTTTCTGAGAATTTTGACACCATACTATACTATGACATTTTTATGACATTTTTGACCACATACTATACATGACATTTTAGTCACATTTTTGACCTATGCCTATACTAAGCATTTTCTCGAGATTTTGGCCTTTTCTATGACATTTTGACCACATGCTATGCAGCATTTTAGTCACATTTTTGACCTCCTATACGCAATGTTTGACTATGCTATACTATTTTAGTCCCATTTTGACCACTACACACTATGACATTTTTTATGACATTTTTGGCTCATACTATACTCGACATTTTTTATGAGTTTTGACATATCTATACTATGACATTTTGTAGGTTTTTGACATACTATACTACTGGCCATTTGACCCATGCTATGCTGTGACATTTGAATACATTTTGACCACATACTATCTTCATTTATAGGTTTTTGACACCATACTATACTGCAACATTTTATGGTTTTGTTTATATATACTATGACATTTTATGATTTTGACACCATACTATACTAATATTTTGTAGGTTTTTGACTGCCTTTTATACTATGACTTGTTTTGTTATACTATACTATGACATTTGACCATACTATCTGTTGTTTATTTTACTACTATGACATTTTAGTCACATTTTTTGACCACCTATACTATGACATTTTATGAGTTTTGACTTCCTTTTATACTGACTTGTTTTATGAGTTTTGACACCATACTATACTATGACATTTTTGACCACATACTATACTATGACATTTAATCACATTTTTGTGCATACTATATGACATTTTAGTCACATTTTGACCCTTTATACTCGACATTTTCTGAATTTTGGCTTCATACTATATGACATTTGAAATCTGTTTTGACCACATACTATATACTCGACATTTTCTGAGGAATTTTATTTTACCTAGCACCATGACATTTTTGACCACATACTATGTGTGTTTTAGTCACATTTTGACCACAGCCACCTCTGCAGCCATTTAATCATTTTGACATTTTCAGGTTATTTTCTTCATTTTTTATTTTGATACATATATTGTTTTAGTCATTTTGACCACCTTTCTTGTGGGCTCGATTTTGACTATACTATATATGACATTTGACCTTTTCGCAACAATTAGTCCACATTTTGTTATTTTTATACTACTGACATTTTCTGATTTTTGACTCTTCATACTGTTTTTGACCACTATACATGACGTTTAGATACATTTTTTGACTACATACTGCTACTATGACGGCTAGTCACATTTTTAATCTATACTATACTGTATTTTGAGTTTTATTTTATATAGACATTTTGTAGGTTTTGACTTCCTATATAAACATTTTTGATATATATATTCTGTTTTATTATACTATGCTATAGTCATTTTGACCCTTATATATTTTCTATACTACTATATTTATGAAGTTTTTGACACATACTATATGTTTTGACCACATACTATGCTATGACATTTAGTCATTTTTGATACACTTTCATACTGACATTTTTATAAGTTTTGACCACATACTATCTCTGGCAATTTAGTCATTTTGACCACATACTATACTAGTTATTTTGATACCTTTCTCTACGTGTTTGTCATTTTATTATATACTACATACTAAACATTTTATTCACATTTTGACACCATACTGCCGGTTTTGTTCATCTATATGTTTGACCATACTACCTACTGAATACATTTTTATTACAACTCACACTATATGACACTGCAATTTTGACTGTCTATACTATGACATTTTGACCACATACTAACATTTAGTCACATTTTGACTATGCTATGCTATGACATTTTAATTCATTTTGACCATACTATGACATTTTATGATTTTATTTTCATACTATACTGACATTTTATGAGTTTTGACTTTCCTTTCTTTTCTTGACATTTTATGAGTTTTGACCTGCTTTACTTACTATGACATTTTAGTACATACTATATGACATTTGTAAGTTTGCTGACACCTTTCTATGACGTTTTTGACCATACTTCTGTGTTTTGATATATGCTGGCATTCATTTTGTACATACTATATGCAGTATTTATACCAAGGTTTTGACCCACACTTTTTATACTATGACATTTAGTCACATTTTTGACCACTTCTCTGCATTTGAGTCACATTTTATTTTCTATACTACATGACATTTAAGTCATTTTGACCATATATACTGTGCTTTTAGTCCACATTTTATACTGTGCTTTGCGATTTTTGACATACTATACTGACATTTGTTTTGTTTTACCTTATATGACATTTTGACCCTTTTATACCAACATTTTATGAAGTTTTTGACTGCATACTATATATGACATTTTGATACGCCTCTTTCTCTTCTTGTGATTTTTTTAACTGTACTATGCTAGGCCTTTGTCGTTTTGACCACATACTATCTCGACATTTTCAATTTGGCTTCCTGCTATACTGACATTTTATACTATACATGACATTTTAGTCACATTTTTTGACCATGCTCCTGACATTTGATACATTTTGGCGCCGCCTATACCATGTTGTTTAGTCATTTTGACCATGCTACTCAGGCATTTTCACGGTTTTGACACCATACTATGCTATATTGTTTTGACCCACCTCTATACATGACATTTCTTTGATACTATCTGACATTTAATCATTTTTGACCACATACTATACTATATTGTTTTCTAGTCATTTTATTATACTATACATTGTTTAGTCATTTGGCCATGCTATGACATTTGAGTTTTGACTACCATGCTACTGCTGGTGCGTTTTGTTACCTTTATACTCGACATTTTGAGATTTGACGCTGTCTTCTGTTTGACCTACTATATGTGTTTGATCACATTTTGGTATATCTTTAACATTCAATCCCTTCTGACATTTAGTCACATTTTGACTATACTATACTATTTTTAGTCGTTTTTGACCTTTCTTCTAAGCATTTTGTAGGTTTTGGCTTTATACTAACTTTTCCTGACATTTTTATAGGTTTTGACATACCTATACTATGACATTTTTGACCCACCTTCTCTGACATTTTGAGTTTTTATTGTATATACTATATTTTAGATACGGCTTTGCGTACCTATCTCAGGCATTTTGGGGAATTTGAAAATATTATTGATCCATCATAATGTTGGTATAAATCTCAGAAAAAATGTCGTCAGTATGTCATTATCTTCGACCACACTTTTATACTGACATTTTCATGACAAATTTGACCACATACTATGCCATGTTTTTAGTCATTTTTTTTTAAACTACATGTTTACATGTTCTTTTATATATATTTTAGAGCTCACACTGCAAAGCAAGATGAGTTTAATCTGTAACTCATTGCCACGCCAGGCAGAAGGTTCTGTCATCACTGATGGGAATGATGTTACAGACCGGGGCAACCGCCCTCTTCGAAGTCCGGTACAGCTTCAATTGTCAATGCTAAGTGTTGAGACTTGTGGAACTAAAAATATGACATTTTGTCTAGAATTTGCCTGATAGGGGAGTTTTGGGATGTGATTCCCAAAAACAATAAGATAATGAAAGACATTTGACCACTAACTTGGTAGCTGTGTTTTATTCTCTCATCAATTTGGTATAAACTTGGCTTGTGCAGATACAAAGTACTGTTACTGTTATTGATGACTGAAATGTTTTAACAGTCCTGACTTTCTTCAAATGGCTGGCGTTTACCTAAATATAAGTCTAAATTGAGTTTGTTTTCAAACTTAAGACACACTAGTTTCTTTATTAGTTTAAGATCTTGACAGTTTGAAATTCAATACCTTCAGTTGCTGATGCTTGCCGTTTTCTGAATTTTTTTTCACAGACCAACCAATCCACAGAGAAGACAGGCACAAGATTTACAGGTCCGGTCTTGTGTTGTCAGCATCTGTCATTATCTCTGCTGCAGATTTGACAGTTTAAAAGCAGTTGTCTAGAACCAAATATATTAGTATTAATGTGTTTTTCCATGACAGCTGCAAAAATAAAATAACGTAAAACATATAATCGCTATAAACACAACAGAGGTAAAACTTTTAGTTTTGTTCTAAGCGTTTGTGTCACAACACAAGATAATACAATGAACATTTTGACCACTGGGAACCTTTGACATCCTTAGTTTTAACCCTTAATGTAGTTAAGGTAACATATTAATTAAGCATTTTAAACTGCTTATGGTACAATTACAACAAAGCTAAAGTCTTTGGAAAACATGCTCCTGATTACATTAGGGGTTTATATTATGCAGGTGTGGAGCTTCACAACTGTTGTTTTCTTTCATCCACTCCAGGTCCAGAACTTCGGCTACTGTCTTCTCCTCCTGCAGAGACACAACAACGCATTAATAACTACTTCACTAGTCATTGCTAGTAGTTACTACTGTTACTTAAATCCCCAATGTGTTTTTTAATAGGAATAAAATTATACTCCTACCTTCACCAGAATGGATCCAGTGGTTTCTGTGAGATCACCTGAAAAACACAGAAAAGTTAATTAAAAATAACATTAAACCATAACTAGTCATTACTTTAGAGAAAAACAGTAATTGTATCTTTCCAAACTACATATATCAAAAAGACATTTTTATCCTTACATTTTTTAATAATATATTTAAAAGACTTAAAAGACTATGTTTCCTACATGAGCTATTGACAGTGATGTAATGCTGATCTTGAATTACCTGGATGCCTTGCTGTCATGGATTCTCTGTTTTGTGGACTGTCTGCACTCATAGATGAAGTGATGTCACCTGGAGAACAAACATGAATATTCAACATTGTAACTAAACCACAACATCTTCCAAAGATTATAGAGTTGCTTCTCTCAACTTAAGAAATTCTGAAGGCATTTCTGGCACTGTGGTATAGTGTGTGTATAGTTTAAATATAATACTAATACTTTTGTATTTTGATGAAAGTGAATTACACTACTACACTACACAATAAGTTAGGGATATTGTTATTTACATTGGTGCTAATATGTAAGGCACACTGCATACACAGTGAGACCATTATGTGGAAAACACAAAATGAGGTGTGTCTATCACCCCAGTAATTTGCCTCCTATCCAAAAATCTCTGAGTGTATGCATGAGCATCACTGGGTCTCACAATATCCTAACACTGTGGTGGTGTATCTGCATTAAACCCTGTAAATACTGTTGACAGAATTATAAACTCCACAAATTTAATATTACTAAATTTTGATATTATGTCTCCTTGAACAGTTGATGTAATAGATGTTTTGTAGATTACCTTCATGGATGCTATCTGTCTTGAATTTTCTGGTCTCATCGCTCATTGTGACACTTCTGGAAATAAAGAAAAATGTGAGTGTCAAAATTAGCGTGCATGTCATGGTGTAAGCAACATGTGGTCAAGTCATAAATGTCGCAGTATAGTATAGCCAGTCCATGTGAATGCATGTCATGTGGTATGTGGTCCATGTCATGGCTGGTACAATGTCAAATAAGGAAAATGTCGTGATATGTGTGTGGTCAAAATGTGGTAAATGTCATGGTGGTATGATGTCAAAAAACCATAAAATCATGGTATGGTATGGTCAAAATGTGACAAAATGTCATGGTATGTGTGGTCCATGTGGTGAGATCAAAAATGTGTCATGTGTGTGTGATGGGCATGGTATGGTGTGGTCAAAAACTTCATCAAAAATCATGGGTATGGTAATTAAAACTAAAAATGTCATGGTATGAATGTGGTCAAAAATGAACTAAAATGTGTGGTGTGATCAAAATGTATAAATGTCATGGTATGTGGTCAAAAATGTGGGCTAAAATGTCATGGGTATGGTGTGTGAATCAAAAATGACTAAAATGTCATGGTATAATTGATCAAAATGTGTTCAAAATGTCATGGTATAGTATCAGTCAAAAAATGACCATCGCCGTGGTAAAACTCGTGGTATGGGGCGCCGCCATAAAAATGTCATGGTATGGTGTAGTTGTTAAAGGTAGTGCGCTGTATGTGGTGCATGGTCCGTAACGGGAATCAAAAATGTCATGGCATAGTGTGTGATCAAAAATGTCATATAGTATGGTCAAAAAACTGTAAAATGTGCGGTCGCGGTGTCAATGGTATCGGTGTCAAAAACTTCATAAAGATGTCGCCGGTATGGTGTGATCCATATATTAATGTCGCCAAAACGCGGGTATGTGGTCCGTATGTAATGTGGTGTGTCAAAAACCAGCAAAATGTCATGGTATGGTATCGTCAAAAACTTCATAAAATGTGGGCCAGGCGCGGTGGCGTCAAAAAATGTCTCGCGTGGTGTGGCGGTCATGACTGCATCATGGTATAACCAGCCGTTAAAAATATAGTGGTGAAATGTGACTAAAATGTCATGTGTAGTGTGGTCCATGGTATGGTGGTGTCGAGTGAAGAAATGTCGCGGGTGGCGGTGTGATCCGTGACCGTGTCATGTGTGCGCCGTAATATGGTGTGGTCAGAAGGTCGGCATGTGCAGGCAGCGTTAAAATGTGGTGTGCGTGTGTGTGTGTGGTCCGTGTGTGGTGGTGTCCGTGTCAGAAATGGGCCTGGTGATCCATGTGTTCATGGTATGTGGTCAGGTCTCAGGCGTGTGTGTGGTCCGTGACCGTCATGGTGTGTGGTCCGTGGTCCGCCATGGTACATGATCCAAAATAATATGAGCGGTAATCGCGCCGTAAAAGCATCATGGCGTGTGGTGTCAAAAACTTTCATAAAATGTCATGGTGTGATCAAAAATGACTAAAATAATCGCCAGTAATGATCAAAAAATAATCGTAATATGAGCCGTGGTGTAATGATCCGTAATGTGGTGTCCGTCATGGTATGGTGTAAAATGCGGTATGGTGTCCGCGTGTGGTGTCAAGCACCGCCGTGAGCTGTGAGATCAAGCAGACTACGTGTCACTGGTGTGTGGTGCATGGTGTGCGCCATAAAAATATCATAGTATGGTGGTGTCCGCCGTGAGTATGGTGGCGGCGTCCGCCGCCGTGTGGTGGTCAAATGTGAACCGTCATGGTGTGGTGTGTGATCCTGTCATGTGGTCCGTGAGCCATGTGTAGTATCGTCGCCAAAAATGTCGCCGGTATGTGTGTTAAAAATGTTCATGTAATATAGTGAGGTCAAAATGTGACTAAGCGTCGCCAGGTATGATGTGATCAAAATGTGGTGGTGTGTCGTCAAAATGTTGATAAATGTCGTGTATAATGGTCAGAATCTCATAAAAAATATCGCTGGTATGGTGTGCTTCGGTCAAAAATGACTAAATGTCGCGTTGTAATGTGGTCAAAATGTCATGATATGGTATCGCGGTCAAATATCGAACTGGTAATCGTATGGCTGGTCAAGTCATAAAATGTCGCTTGGTATAATTGTGTGGTTTTAACTAATATCGCCGGCGGGTATGGTCAAAATGTCGCCGTGTCGTAATATAATGTGGTCAAAATGACTAAAATGTCGCTTCGCATAGTAATAGTCAAATAAAAATGTCATGGTATGATAGTATCAGGCTTCCATAAATATGCGTGTGCCGGTATGGTGTCAAAACATAAAATGTGTGGTATGGTGGCGTCATAAAAATCATAGTATGTCATAAAATGCATGGTATAGTGTAATGATCAAAAATGACTAAATGTCTTGGTGCCTCCTCGCGATATCATCACCATATCAAATTAACGGTCATCGTTTCATGTATAGTGTGGGTGGAGTGTCATAAAAATGTCATGTCTCGTATGGTGTCAAGCACCATAAAAGTGTCATCAAGCCACGCGCACCATAAAAATGTGTGGTGCTGTGTGATCAAAAATATGGAGGCTCATCTCGCGGCAGGGCCTGGTGTCGCGAGGTCAAAAAATATGAGCTGTGTGTGGTGTCAAAAAACTTCATAAAATGTCATGGTATGTGTGTCAAAAATGTGACTAAAAATGTGAGTGTGGTCAAAATGTGACTAAAGCTCGCGGAGGTACTCAGTATGTAGGGTCCGTGTCATGGTAATGACAGTCAAGCCGACTCGTCGTGTGCTCATGATCAAAATGTGACTAAAATGTCATGGTGCCAGGTGTGTCAAATGTGACTAAAATGTCGCCAGGTATGATCAAGTCTCAAAAGTATCATGGTATGGTATGTGGTCAAAACTAAATGTCATGGCTGTGTGTCCGTCATGGTATGGTGTCGTCAAAATAAAAATGTCATGCGTGTGTGGTCCGTCTTTGACCTCATGTATAATATGTGATCCGTCATAAATGTCCTGCAGGCGCCATGGCGTCAAATATCAGCTCTCGTAGTATAGTATGTGGTCAATATTCATGTCTTAGTATAGTATCATGATGTCATGAAATGTAGTGTGGTCAAAAATGTGACTAAAATGTCATAGTATAAGATGGTGTCAAAAATGTCATAGTACAGTGTGACCTGTTACCACATAAACAAGATAAAAACCTGTCATGTGTATTCATGTTGAAAAGGTTATAGGATTAGTGGAATGGAAATGTCATTCTATTGTCACTGCTACGATTGGAGTCCAATTCATGCTGTACATCATTTTAGTTGTTGTAATACCTTTGTTGTATTATTCAATCAACTTAATAAACATCTACAACATGAAGCTGTACCTGGACTTGGAAGTAGTAAGCATGGATCCTGTCCAGTGTAACATCATCTCCATCGCTGATGAGGTAGAATCCCTCTTCTGCAGCAAGCAGGGGCAGATTAACTTCATCTTGCTTGAGCACTAAAATTCAAAGTGAAAAGAACATGTAAACAATCACTATACCTTTATAAAGACAGGTGTTTTTTTTTTAACCTGAGATGTTTCAACTGTCAAGCCGGCAGCCTTCATCAGAGGTGTTTATGTTGACATGGTTGTCCTATATGTTATCACATAAATCAGCTGACAGGAAGCTTCAGCAACATTTGTGATTAAGACTGCAGGCTTGGGTCTAAGAACATATCGGTTAAAAAATAAATAAATCAGTGAACAAACCATGCAAGTATGTGTGGACGCCAATATCTCTGCACAGTTTAAATGCCTTCTGTCTTTACATTAAAGTGAAATTATGGCTGTATGATTATGATCAAAATGATTATTTCTTGATTATTCATTGATTTTAGGGACAAAATAATTTTTATTGCACTTTCACATTAAATAAATGGCACTGCTTTCACATACCTCTTTACCTCTGTAAGGTGAGAGCAGGTGTTTCCGTCCAGGCTGCAGCAGCTGAGCAGATAAACCTGGAAAACACAAACAAAACACTTGAAAAAATAATAGTAATACAAACTTTTCACCACCAAAACTTACAACACTGTAGGAGAACATAACACTGAAAACTCAACACTAAAATGTTGATAATCACACTTTGAGTGTTGAGGTGAATAAATTCATTATTTTATTAAAATAAGAATTTATTGACCTCTGAGTGAAGGCAATTTAAGAAAAAAATCAGATTTTGAAACCATAATTTTCACTCTCGAGGTTTAACTTCAACCTGTTAAATTTTAGTTTTAATGTGATAAATTTTAACAGCAATCTCACCTCATACAGTAAAGTTTATGCTGATACATTGTGGCCATACTCTTGAGGCTCAAAGTTGTAGAGGGGCACAGAGTAAAAATCTAGTTTTCAAGCCTGTATTTAACACAAAATTGTGCTCAGTCACGCACGAAGTCACCACAAACAAATTACTAATCACTAACATAAACAACAGGGGATCAATGATTGGCCACGACAGATTACTAACACGCACAGGATTATGAGGACTTCACCTGCAATATATCCCAGAAATAGAGTTTACGCTAGACTTTCCGGCCTTATAGAACAACTACCGGGCATATGTTTTAAACACCCATATAACAGCCAACATTTAAACAACAATGAAGCACAAACGTTGTGATCCAACAAATGTAATTTATTCAAAGTAGTCAGCACGACTGAACTCTGAGAGATGTCTGCTTAGACATGATGGAGTCGTGCTAATGTTAATGTATACTGTTCCTGATCAATAATGCACCGATTGCAAAGGCACCTGTGGTCCCCGTCAATCATTTATATGAGGAAAACAAGGTCCAGGTTTCAAAGTACCAGAGTTATCCTTTCAATTGTCAACAAATTTTATTCGTCACACAACAGACTATTTGGCCTATCTAGCATATTTTTAACCGGACATATTGGCCGGTAATATTATCATCTGCCGAACAACAACGCAGGATACCGGCCAAAAGCCGGCATATGTCAGCTAACGTAAACTCTGTCCGGAAATTAACAAAAGCTGACTGCAAGGAGGCGTAGAACAGCCGTGGTTAACCAGGAATGGACACTAACTTACAAAGACACATTAAAACTGAGACTCAAAACGAACACAGGGAGATACTAAACCACCACAATGAAGAAATGGCCAAAGAGAAACGTAAAATCCCCAGGAACGTGAACAAAACTATGAAAAAAAACACAGAGACACAATACGATGCAAAGCATCCAGAAAGGGATAAAAGGCTAATGAGGTGCTAAACAGGCCAAAAGACAACATTAAACGAAAAAGGCTGGTGGTAACCGATGCTAACGCTCATTGCTAATGCTAATGCTCACACTAGTGCTAATGCTCGCTGCTAGTTAGCTTGCTAGCCTTACCTTCGCGCTGCAGTTGTGCCCAGCGTCCAGTCCCACTTGTATTCGACAAAAACAGCCACAGAGCTTGTTTAAGCATCCAGATTTCTTCGGTAATCATGTCTGTCAGAGAACTAACAAACAAAAACGCTGAAGCGACGACTCAAACGTTGTTTCACTTAATATTTTCACTCGTTTTTCAGATTTTGTTTGTAAGTTGTCTCCGTCGCTCTGCGTGGTCGCGGTCAATGACGACACCCGGAAGCCAACATCAACCAACGTCGGCAAGCAGACGCTGATTGGTCAGCGGATTCTGCTCCGCCTAGTTCCACCTCTGATTGGTCGAATCAGGAGCAACGTCACCACATCACATTATATTAAAACCTCAAGGGGCAAGCCATAGAATACTTCGTTTATTTCACGTGCGTGAGAGACTGAGGCAAACTTGTGTTTTTCCAGAGACATGAATTCTTCCTTTTAATATAGTTTTAATATGAATTAATCTGTTTTCAGAGTATTTCTGCTACAGTTGGTGATGTAATTATTAAGGAGGGAGATTCACTCACATTGTTAATTGTCGCAGTTTTACAGTAGAGAATTATATTTCAGTTTGAATAAAAGAAGAGATGTATGTACAAAAATAAAGTGGCACATTCTGTCCAAACTTGACTTATTCTAGCGTAATTCTCAGGGCAGTAGTAATCACATCCTAAATTTGTGAGGGTATTTTCAGCGTGGCTCCATTAAAACTTGCTGAATTTGCTATTAGTAGTTCCTGTTTGCAGTGTACTCAAGGATTACTGTGACACTGAGGAAAACTTTAAAGCATAATGATTGAATCATCATTATGACAAGGACTAAACATTCACAATATCTTTGCCTTGCTTAATCTCCTCAGTACAGATGAGGTGGAGACACCGGTTCATCCTCAGCTTTGGTCAGGGAAGTCTGCACTCATCTGAGGGGAAAAGAAAAGAGGGTCAGACAGAGGCACTAAATTTAGTAATAAACAATTGCACCAATTGTCAAGTAACTTAATATAGAAGATACTCTGATAATATATATACATATCTTATATCTTTTAATTCAGAATCCTAACTACACAATAAAATATAAACATACCACAAGATGTAAATGAATCTGAGCAGTGCTGAAGATGAAGAACAACCCTCCTGCAATCTGCCAGTAATCAGCTGGATCCTGAATAAAAAGGAAAAGCCCTTTATTAAACTTTATTTGCATCAGACAATGTGAACACAGGGTACTATCAGCGTTGAGAGTGCTAGTCATCAAATGTTTACAAATTTAGCCAGTAATTAATTTCACCAGGAGGTCCACCAGATTCTTCATCCATATGCAGAACAAGTACTTTTTATACTTATGGTAAATTTCACCGTGTTGGATTTAAATGCAGGGCTTTTACTTGTAATGAGATTAATTTTTTTATTGGTATTTTTACTTTACTAAAGGATCAGAGTACTTCTACCAACTCTGGCCTTTTTGAATGCCTTGACAAAATGAATCATTGCCGATGCTCTCTCTCTCTCTCTTTCTCTTTTTTTTTTGGCCATACAATCCCTAAACATCAGTAGCAAGGTGATAATGTATTGTCAGCTGCTCTCTGGCATAAAATCATCCCACAAAGACGTGGCATATGCTAGAGGATCAAATTTCTCTATCCTCGTAAAAGTTGTGTTGTTTTCTAAATTGAAAGAGCATAAGGTCCCACTTTCACATGACAATATAAACTCCTCACCTCAATAATTGTATCAGCTTATAAGAAGCTTACTGTAATTCCAATATTGTCTTCTTAGGGCAGCAGCCTAAAACATGAAATACAAATCACTCATTTCTAAATTAAATGGAAACCCGTTCAAAGAGAAGCTATACTAGAGGAGGACAGAGGGATTAACATGTAAGTCCCGCACATTTAATATTTACAGTGCAATCGCACAATTAATCTGACAATGTGTTCTTTCTCTAATACCTGAACTGACTGGCCCTCCATCATTATCAGTGCTGTGCACAGGAGGCAGGAGTAGCAGGAGTTGACGGGGGGTCGGTGGGTTACAAGTTTACAACTTGTGACCCAGATGCAACCCCTCAAAATCTGCTTTTTAACCAATAACAGCGCTCGCTCATTTCAAAGTAGTTTGAGTCTTATTTAGCTCAACTGTGGCACCTGTGGTTTTTAGACCTAAATGTGGATGATTGCAACACATGAGATTAGGGGCACTGGCTCCTAAAACTATAAAAAAAGAAAAGAAAAACAGACCGCAAAATGAGATAATGCACCAAACCCTTTGCTAAATCTTGTATGTACAACTACATATGACAGATAAAACTGTAACAAATAATGTTTAATCCTCCAAAGTCTCTTTTTCTCTAGTTGTGGGACATCACTTTTACTTCTACGTTCCTTCAGATGCATCCATATTACAGGCCACTCAGACTGAAAATGGTTTTAATGGAGACCTTACAGAGACCACTGACACCACTGCACATATTCGATTACCAGGTGAAGTTGCATTGTGTTATTACAGCAAAAAGAGAATTCAGAGAATTCTATTTTGATATATTACATTATTATATTACTATTATTGATGCATTAGTGTGTAAGCAGCATTTTAATGTTGCAGGTGGTTGAGGTAATTTAAACTATTTTATAAACTGGTGTTTAGTTAATATATAAACATGCATCATTTTTTTAAAGCTCATCATATTTGCTGTATGGAAAATACAAATCATCATTAATATCAATATTAATATTAACTACTATAGGTGTTAGATAAATTCGGTGGAGTAAAAAGTCCAATATCCCGTTGTGAAATGTTATAAAGTAGAAGTAGAAAACTGAAATACTACAATAATTATAAAATGTACTTGAGTACAGTATTTGAGTAACTCTCTCCTACAGGATACCTTTTTAAAAAGCAGACTGTAGAAATAGGTCAAGTACCAAAAACTGTGAGAGCACAGTAAGTCTTTTGGAGACGCATATGGATATGAGACGTTCAGGAGCACTTTCAAAAATGGGGTATAAGTAGCACACGCTTTAGATATGGCCTGTGCGTTTTCACAACATGCTGAGAGAAAAATGTCGCCGAGAAAAAAAGAAAGAGACACTAGTGCTGACTCTTCAGCCTCTGCTGCAGGATGTAGACAGAGGCTGAAGAGTGAAAAATAAGATGCTGAGCTCTGTGTCTTTAAAGGGTTAACAGGAGGAGGCGCAGCGGTGGTCAGCTCGTCTGGGTGGAGTGAAGTTTAGACATGCACTATAACAAATTAGCCCGGAGGACTGCATTATGGCTGAGTGAAAAACACCAAGAGAAGTGAAAACATCTTTAAGAAACCCAGCCAGGCCGTTACAGAGACGTTACAAACACTGAGCTGAGATGAGTGATGTGAGCGAAGAGTCGCTGCTGGATTATTTCTACTCCACCGGAGGCAATTCAGGCAGAGTCAAAAATGCTGATATACTGAAGACATTTAAGCCTTTTATTGGCCATAGTGACTTGCAGTTACGTGGTAAGTAGCGAGTCATTGTATCATGGATTCAGCTAGATGAAAATATTAACCTGAAAATGGAGGGAGTGTGATGTGATCGTGCTGCATCGGTGCCAGTACTGCTCGGTACTGTGGGATGGCACAAGTATCAACTGACCTCGTGTTTGCCAGACTGTCCTCATCATTGTACTGATATGATTCACTTTAAAACGCAACAATCCCCAGCCCTGCTTTAACTAACGACTTCTGTGTCCTTGCATTGTTCTCTGTTGAGAGGTAGACATCTGGTTTTCATTAAAAGCCCCTCCATAGATCTACAGTTTCAGCAGGGATTGTGTCATTTCCTTCCTCAGGCCAGTTGTAACTGAACAGGGGACTCGAACCAGCCCATCAACAGAATATGTCACATGAAGGCCCTGTGGCTCCTCAGACGCACTTGTGATCCCTCAGCAAAATGAGGAATAATTAAAACGTCCCTGTTTCTCACTATGTTAGTCCAGGGGTCACTGTATTTGCTGTAAATGTGTTTTACTGAGTGGGTAACTTTCCCTGCTCTTCCTCTCCTCCCACTAACTGTACACATGCTTATGCAATCCTGTCCTGCATCACAGCTAACACCAAAATACTAATACTCATATTTCTATTGACAAATGGTTTTTGGAGAAACATTATAAGTAGCAGTGCACTGTTTGTGCTCCTTTGCTATAGGTACACTTAGATAAAATTAAAGCCATCTAATACAACAGCTCTGTAATTAATCATACATTAAAGCCAGACTATGTCATTTTTTAAAAAGGAGCAACACATAAACTTTGAATTTATGAGCAATTCAATACAATATAGCTTAATACAAGTAATAAAACTGTTGTGCTGCTACAGTGGGCACAGACAGGTAAAAGGCCATGTAACTCACTATATAGGACCAAGACCTCCCAGACTGAAACAGAGACAAAATGACTACAAAGTTGCATCACTTTGTGGTCATTTTGTGTGTCTTTATAGTTGTTTTGTGTCTCTTTCTGGTTTATGTTTATATTATTAAATAAAAAATAATCATTAGTTGCAGCCCTGATGTTAGCAAACTTCAGACAGACATTGCCTTGTAACGGACATTACTGAGCTAGTTTGCTAACTCCTCTCAACTTGTATTACTGTTATGCTAAATTTCAGCATTTTACATTTCACTGACAAAGTAAATAAAAGATTAAACACAGTGTAACTCACCAGACCATGTAAAGCAGAGTGTATTAGCTGAGCAATATTGGCAGGTAGATTGTGTTATTACTTCTTTAAGAAGTTATGTAGTCCAGCTTTAAGGTGGATTTATTGCAGGGTTGTTGTGTTAGACTGTATCTGTTTTAGTAACTAATGTTGATAACGTGTCCGTCTGAAACCCTGAGAATACAAAGCACACATCGCTGATTAATGATAGAATATTTGCTGTTTAATTGCAGTTTTGTTTGGCCCAGAAAACAAATAATGAGCTTGTGATGATTCATCATCTATCCATTGAGCAGCACCTTTACCTTTGGCACTGCCTGAAATACAAACATATCCCAACCTCTCTAAATGATTATCCAAAGTGACCTTGTATTGCAGTTGCCAGCATGTTCTGTCCAGATGCTATGTCAGCACTGCAGTTGTTGACAGAGGTTTAGAAAGCAGCCTTGATACTCTGCCATCTGACATGGCTCTCCAATTAGAGAAGTGCTTCCCACACATTTAAAGTCTGTCGTAGCATGTGGTTGCAGCTTTTCATGTCGTAATTGTGATGATAGTGTTTTAATCATAATTAAGTCCACATGCATGACTGGATGTGGACCTCTAATGGGCTCGCTTTTTCATCAGATCGGAAAACTGGGGCATGGTGAGAAGTGTGGTCGCGTTGGGGGGGTGTGGGTGGGTTGCATTCACATGTGTGTGTTTGTGTGAGCTGTTTGTTTTTGCAGACCTGTGGCTAATAAATAACTAGCATGTATTCTGTGTTACTCACTGTGCTAAGCAAGGAATTCTTTTGTTGAGACACATGTAAGTGGCAGCTTCCCTTGGATTTCCTGTTGTTGTGCATTTGAGCTGTGCAACTATCTCACTACAAATGTTCTTTCCGTCCACATCAGGAAAAGGAAGCACTTCAATTGTGCTGAACTGCATGCCCATGTACACCTAGGCATGAATGGAATACCTACGCCTGGAAAATTCTTTGTGCTTGCATAGCTGACCTGGCTGCTAGATAACCAGGGGCCTACACAGTCTGCACACATCTGAATATCTGCTCACTGGTGTAAACAAAGACAGATAGCTTTATCTGATGAGCTCAACCAGCTCGTCAACTGTAGTTTGTTTGCTTCCCACAGGAAAGATTTATCGCAGGTTTAAAGTGACTCAGGTTTTCGTCTTTGGGGGATGCACTGTGATCTGTATCTTTGCTCACGCTGCAGGGGAACCTCTTTCCTCTCTCCTTAACTTATCTTGCAGTGGCTTTTTTTGTTGAAGCATCTGTTTTTTGCTGTGTGAGCTACATCTAGCTTGGTCAGCCAAGTGTGTGCTGGATCAGACCTTGTTGCTTTTACCGCCTCATCTCACTGCACATCTCATCCAGCAGATTGTCACTTAAATCACACATCAACAGTATCATAAACAGGCACTAACACATTCTGGCCATGTCTGTATCTGGAAACAAGCCATGTGTTTTATAGTGAATCAAACTTAATTCAAGCTCTTTTTATTCTCTCACACTAATATCAAAGTATTACAGTATGTGAGATATTAGAGTCTGTGTTTAGTTTTCAGTTTCTCAAGTCAAATATTTTTCCCTGCAGCTAAATACAGAGAGGAATTCAAGCTCATTATTGACCGAATCGCTGTGGTGAAGTCAGAGAATGTGAGTAAACTATTACAGTATTTTTACCTTTTGTGGAAAAGGCTCTGCTCCCATGTACTCTGTATTTATACTTCTGCACTCAGGCTTAACAACACAACGGTTACACTATGAATAGCTGTCGTTTCAGTTGAACTATCTCGACAGAGTAAGAAGTTGTCTAATCTGTTACGTTTTTCTACAGAACTGTTCTTACCAACTGGTTTCTCCCCGGGACTGCAGCTGCAGTTTTCATTTTCCCTCAAACTATTTTTATGGAAGATTTTCACTGTACAACTCAAAATGTTACTGCAAAACTAATCTAACTAAACAAATTTTATTTGCTTTTTTGCCAAGAGTTTGATGAGAAGATCTATATCACTCTCATATCCATTACTGTAAATATAAAGCTTCAGCCTTAGACTTGTCCTGAGCTGAAATCTGCCCACCAACATCTCTAAAGCTCAACACACCTGATTTGTTTAAATGTACACAAGCAAGTGTAAGAGAAAAAATAGGGGTTTTATGAGTCCCACTGTGCTGTAACTATTTCTTGGTTGTGTGCACTTACAGTTTTTAACTTCTCATAAAAAAGATTTATGGGGACAAATATAAACAAACTAGGACGTTGGACAGAGCCAGACTAGCCGTTTCCTCTGCTTTTAGTCTTTATGCTAAACTGAGCTCAATGTCTCCGGGCCTCATGCTTCATGGTACCATGTAAAGTTTTTAATGTCTAGTGGTGTCATGGAGCAGTTTTTTATGAATGGGGTCCCTTTTTGTTTGTCTCGCACACACACATGCAGGACACGATACACAATCCTCACACTTATCCAGAGACATACAGGATGGCTGTGTTGCACTAAGAAATACAGCAATGGCCCAGCAAAGGTAGGAAAAAGGAAGACAGTAACCTAGCAAACATCACTGTGAACAGTGCAGCTTTTCAAATGGTTTATGAGAAAGGAAATGCATTCAACACATTTATTAGACTTCAAAGATACACACAGTGTAGGAGAGGACTTCACAGGGCACCTTTAAGGTACAGATATGAGAGTGGTATCAGTCTTCTTATCAACATGCATACAGTTGACTAACTCACATACGGGAAAGCCATGTCCCCACTTCCTCTATGATAAGCTAAGCTAAGCTAACCAGGCCCTAGCTGGAGCATCACACAGACATTAGATTGGTATCCATCTACTTATCAAACTCCTGGCAAGAAAGCAAATAAAGAGCATTTTCAAAAAAAGTCAAACTATTTCTTTGTTTGGGCATAAAGCTGAGATCTTTTTTATTTTTCAAGTGAGACTTGTACATAAAGACACTGATACAGTTGACTAAATCACATTATATACAAACTGTCAACAAAAAGAAAAGAAAAAATGTAGAATGTATGTAATCCACTGACGCCAGAAACTATGCCAGCAGAATTTATGTATGCAAAGAAACTAACCTGACATGTGATCTGGCCCGTGAATAATTGGATTCTTCAGAGATACGAGGTACTGCATTGGCTTTAAAATAAAGCATTACAGATATGTAATTCCCATTAAAAACACTCAAGTTACTGTGATGACTTCTAGCTAGAAGGTGCAGCAAGAAAACACTGCAACCATTCATTTTTTCTGCTTTTTAAAGCCATATTGTGCTTTTTGACTCTCTTTCACAGGGTGAGAAGTACCTCCTCCTGAAGAAGAGATACAGGCAGCTGCTGAATGAGCGCGACACCAAGCAACATGGTACAGATGCGGACGGACAGAAACATTCGAGTCCGGCCAGGACGACGGACACTGTACAGTGGGACACCACGGACGCCACCACGACTTCTCCTCACCAGAGGGAATCACAGGATGAGCAGATGTCATGTGGAGAGCCCGAGAACACTGCAGAGGTGAATATATGATCAGCTGGTTATTCTGTCCTATTTGTAAAAAACAAAATAAACTGGGGGATTAGCTGGGATGATTCAGCAACAACACTGGGTGCTAAAATGCAACTTGCTGAGTCGGCCATCGCCGCAGGACACCATGTTTACTCTTTATGTGAGTGACGCATTTATTTCTATATAAGGCCGTCTTTGTTGGTGCCTGTTCTCTCCTAGCACGTGTCAGCTTTTAATGATGGCCCTGCAGCGTGGACATTTACACAGACGAACACTGTGGAACAGAAGAAAAGCTCTTTTGCTGGGACAAATCTAAGTTAGCTGCTGTGTGAAGAAAGAGAAGGTCAAAGGGCTTATGTCTTTACATAAAGGGTGGATCTGTTTAAAACTAATGCATAGAAGCACTTGACCGTTGTGAAAATAAACACTATGCATCGGTTTAATGCATAGTAATCCTCTGGAGGTACTTTTACATATTGTTCCCGCAATAAACTTGAGCGTTTAATCATAGATTTGAAAGATTAATGTATTTAATGCTGCTGGTTGAACGTCCTCATACATGATTTATTCAAACAGGCTCTAAAGTAAACATTATCTGTCCACACCCAGATGATGAGGGGAAGAAAAAAGAACAGGCAAAGTGCTAATGCCAGCTGTTGACCTCAGCCAGCACTTGACACAGCTGAATGTTTGGCCTGTCAACGTTCAGATCACACGTCTGGATCAGTCAAGTCTGAGTTTACAGCAGAATGTGTCTGTACTCCTGTAGGACCAGCAGACAGGAACAGTCACCATGCAGCACACACCACTGCAACCTCCTGTCATCCAAATCCAGGTACCCTCGGCTCAAAGCATCGGGGAGGATGAGCTGGACAAAGATTCGGGGTCAAAGGTGACAGACATACTGGGCTTGTACTCGCTGGTTAAGCTTTTTTGCTCACCTGCATATTATTAATTCTTCTTACAGCCACAAATATACACATTTAAGTACACGTGTTGTAGTTCAAGTCTTAAGCTAGATTTTCTGGGTGAACAAGGCTGAAATATGAGGCTGCTCTGTCGCTGTCTGAGGTGTAAAATGTGGCTTAGTTCACAGCTGAAATGAATAGTTGACTATGGATTTTAATGCACTTGGTCAGAGGAAAGATACTGAGTAAATAAAGTAATTAAAATTTGCTCCACCTTTACCAGCTGCAGTATTAAAGTGATGTACACAGTAATGCAACATCCAGTAATATAATACAGTTATAGCTGAGAAGGTTGACTAAAAACTAATCGACAACTACTACTTTGATAACTGATTGATCATTTCAGTCATTTTTTAAGCAAAACTGGTCAAAAAATGAAATATATTCTGATGTTATTTTCTCAGTAAACTGAATATCTTTGTTGGCTGGAAAAAACAAGACATTTGAAGACTTCACCTTCAGCTCTGTTGTCACAGAGAAAAGAAAAAGAAAATAACCATTCAGCAAAACAAGTACTTTTACTTTAAGTGTATTTTATACTTTGTGCTAGTGTTCTAAAATATTATACGTGTAACAGAGTATCTCTACACTGTGGTATTGCTACTTTTATTAAAGTAAAAAAGACCTGAATACTTCTACCACCAGTGATGGGAGAAACACTGACTTCCAGGTCAGTACCTACACTCCAGTGGTTCCTCTGTTACCCACCAGGTGGTGCTAAGTTAATTACCTGGATTTGTAAACCTACAGTATGCTGAATTTGGGGGGGGGGGGGCAGTTGGGGGAGAGGTGGAGAGAATCTGCATTTAAATTAAGCTCTCTGTTATTATGTTAAGCAGCAACATGTTGGAACTCATTAGAAAGATAATAATCATTTGTGCCCATTAAAGAGATTGGGATTCATCCCAGAGTAAGATATGTGGCTCTCCTTGATGGCCTGCACAATAGACAGATGAAATACATTGGAGTGTATTAATATAGCACTGCAATGAGATTAAGTGTGTTTGCTTAAGGTATTAGTCACACCATTGAACTCTGTATTCAGGACACAGTGTTGTCGGTTGGTTGATATCACAGAAGCTACCTGGCTGGTTACACAATCAGAACACCTGAGGCTATAAACTGTGATGTTAGTCTCCCAAACATTGAGAGGAAATGTAATTTATATTATCATGCTCTCAAATAAAGGATCATTTTGTGGAGACGATACCTCCTTCAAATTAAAATATATATAAGGAGGAGAGAATGTCCTCCTTAACTCCTGAATTCATGTTGATTACAATGGATTCCAATTAGAGCTAGATGGATTCACATCACATGAATCCATTTAATAAATTAAAACAAGTTCCCAAACGATGAATCCTAACGTCTCCTGGTACCTAACCTGACTTTTCCTGCAGCACCGCTATGAGGTTGACTTCTGTGGTTTTCAGCGTCTCAACATCTACAGGGGAATTTAATAGTTTGTATAGACATCAATATTTCCCTCAGGATGATGAACATGATGAATATTACTTAATTAAATATCAGCATGTTAGCGCTGTCAGTGTGACCTTGTATGGCTTTAGACTCTCAGTCTTATTTAACCTCTGTGAACTTGTGGTCATCTGACTTCCCCCTTCACTCTAAACACTCCCTTGAAGTACAGATTCAGTTTCTATTACTCCACAGTATCTAATATAGAACTAGTCAGTTAATCAGTCAGTCAACAAAGTGAAAAAATGATCTGCAACTATTTTGATAATTAATTAATCCCTCAAATCATTTTTGAAGCAAAAAAAGCCAAAGGAAATCACTAGTTCCAGCTTCTCAATTTTTATTTTTTGCCGTTTTTTTGTCTTGTGTGATAATAAACTGAATATCTTTGGGTTTTGGACTGTTGGTCAGACAAAGTAAGACGTGAGGACGTCGCTTTGAGCTCTGGAAAATTATGATTCAAAAACTAGACAAATATTACTGATAATTACTGATAGTGAAAATGACAGTTGCAGCCCTAAAGGCAATTAAAATGACTGAGGAGCTGAGAGGGTATTTGCTGGAATTCTTGCCCCCCCTCCGTCTTTCCCTCATGCTCAGCATCGTTTTTTCTCTGTCTGTTATTATTGGTCTCCAACAAAAGTACTAAAAAAATGGACGTGTGTCAGAGTGGAATGGGCTGAGTAAATACTATCCCTCCACTTTTCATGTTCAGCACGCTGACGTGTGACAGTTTGTGCAGGAGACATGAAAGGGCTGAGTGTTTTAACATCATGTCTCTGTATGATCTGAGAACAATTAGCAATCAAGTTCTCCTCAAAAGAGGCAAGAGAGAAGAAAATAACCCTCCCCTCTAACATAAATCAGCCAAAGTGACACTTTTATACACTGCTAGAAGGATGTGTTCATTATTTTTGAGTTTTTCTCTTGACCCCTTAAGACTAAACTGCTGACGAAAGCACATGGCCTGACTGTAACCATGTTGTTTTTTGGTTAATTGTTAATTGGATTGTTATTCATTACCCCTTATGTGTGAAAGTGTCACCTCTGCCTTGCTGTCTCATTACCTCTCTATCTGTCTGACACCCTTTGGTTGCGTCTCATCAGCTGGAAAACATCACAGCAGTGTGACCACTGTGTGAGAGAGTGAGTGTATGTCTACCCTGTGATGTTGGATCATGCTGTGTGAGCATTATGACTGATTCAGTACAGTTAGCTTGTGTCACAGTCAGGGCTTTTTTGTCACCACTGAGTAATAGTCAGTCGTCTGTTTTCTGTCTTTCAGTCCGAGTCGGAGCAAGACGAGGAGTGTACGGGCAGTATGGGCTCCGCTGCTGTTGCTGTAAGTCCTTTTCAAGTCTTTTCCTGTGGCTTTCCTATGGTTTTAGAGGAGGTATAAGAAAAACACGTGAAAGGACAAACCAAAAACAGAAGTAAAAGTATAAACCGTTGAGGTCAGTGCAGCATCACCATGGGTGTCTCCCACAAACTGTCAGTTAGCTGTGACTCAGTGGTTCATAGGAAATGGATTAGAGGTTTGTAGTTTCAGCATTATCTAAAGAGCCCACAACAGGATGTGAATAGTAGGGTGTGTGTACATGTCTGAACCACCCTCCCTCCCCTCCTCTCTCTGTATTAGCTGGATCCTATAGAAAAGGAGTGGATCTACTCTGCTGCTGGTGCTCGAGTCCCTGACCTCTCTCAGCTGCTCAATCAGGACCCCTCGCTGGCAAACAAGAAGGTAGCGCTGCCCTCCTCCTCATTCTCTTTACCAGAGATGAGATCTTGTTTTCATATTTATGGCTGTAATACTAACATCTGAGAATGTGACAGTATCGCTACCACAAAGCTACGATGGGGTAAGAAACACAAGCAGCCAAAGTTTTAAACAAACCTCCAGGTTAGCTGAACTTATTTAGAAAAAAAAAGAGGACAAATAAAATTACTACCAAACCTGCTGAGGGACAGCTATGACCTACAAAACGAGGGTCATGCGGTAAACTGAAACAGCCACAGTCGTCATGAGGCTAATTCTTGTTAGCTTCACTAGCTTGTAAACTTGTAGGTAATCAGTGAAGAAGCACAAAACAGTTTTTTTTTAATCAACCTGCCACATTTCTTTACATTAAGTTATGAGAAAACAAAACTTTCTCTGTTCAAAATGTTGAAATTTGTATGACAGTGTATGGCAGTATATCCTTTAAGCTTTGATTGATAGGGACAAAAATCTTTGGAATTGGTACAGTATTGAGCAAGAACAGTGAACCTGCAACCACAAAGACTTCAATCATTTACACCCAAAAATATGGGAAAATAAGACCCAGGCTCAAAAATACCAGTTATCCTTTAATGAATATTCATGCAGCCAGAGCCTATAGCTTATCTGATTTTGACTCTGTGTGAAGATGTTGTTGCATGTGTCATTAATCTAATTTTCCAAATCATCAAAGTTCCTCTGATGTGGTGGAAAAGTAAACAGGCTTTTGAGTACCTACTTTAGTTCCTTTGGCTCTGTAGTCCCTGGAACTATTTGGTCAACACGGGCTAAACCTGTCTGATCGTCTCACTGCTCGGTTTCTCGCCTCGTCAGACTTTGTTGCAGCAATGCGGCAACTGTTCCCAGACCTCAGCAATCACTTGTCGTGTACAGTGTTATCAAAACCGCACAAATGAGACCTGAGTTGTCATAGATGGAAACTATCCAAGCAAACAGACATTATTAATGTAAAAACCTGAAGTGTTCCAGGTGATTGGAAAAGATGGTTTCACTAATTTATGCTTTTTCTGTTTGTTTTGTGTCTTTTGTGTCTTTGGGGGGTCAAACCAGGACTTCACCTCAGTGAGTATTTGACACAGCACTTGCTATAGACTTTATGCAACTATAACTGTGTGTAGTTATTATTAAGTAACTGTCCAGGATGTTGTTTGTGAAAGATTTTCTCTGACTAATAACCTGTCATTTTCTCATTCTGATACTCCTGACTGTGACCATGACCATCCTTTCAGGGGGTAAGTTTCATCACTCATACCTCTACCGGCACCTTGTGTGTAATAACTCTTAGATGATCAGAATAGAAGTTAATTTACCGCTTTAGTGGAGGTTACTTCCGTCACGTCAAACCATATTTCAGCTCTGCGATTCTTGATTTATCAACTGATTCCTCAATCTCAGACCCGCGTTTTTGCTTGTATAACTTTCACAAGCTCATTCTGTCGAGATTTTCCCTTTAATAGTATTCTGAGAACCCTGTGTTAAAACATCCAGATCATGCATTTCAAAGGTCCACTATCAAAAGGATTATGAAAGATAGCTTTTTAGCTCCTGTGCCCCCCTGACAACCCAAATCCTTTTATTTGTCTCCCTGTGCGCTTAAGAGATTTGAGCTCATGTTTGTTGTCCCTCCCCTGTGTCACAGTTCTCACACTGTCCTGTGGCCATGGCAGACCACCTTCTAAGAGTAGCCCTAAGCCCCTGCCATCCCCACCCGGACAAGATAGCATGGCCGCCATTGAAGTGTAGGGAGATGTAAGGGGGGATGGGGATTAAGGAGAGTCTTAATGCCCCACAAAGACTTCACCCACTTAAAGATAATCTGAAAGTAATAGAGCAGGCTGGGATTAATTGTAGAACAATGCTGGTTGTGTCCCTGGGAAGGTGCTAAGTCCCCCTCAGGCCTCTTTGATGTTCCCTTTAGCCTTCAGCCTTTCCCTGTTCAGCAGAGGTGGATGCCTTTTCCAGAGATAACGTACAGAGATACCTTCCTACAACCAAAACAGTCACAAGACTCACGACAACCAGAGGCTTTAACACCAGGAGTTATTATATTTGATCTGCATTTGTCACATCCTGACTTTGCTCAACAGAAGTTCAGCTAAGTGTACCAAATACCAGGCTCTAAATCACATGTTTGACCAGGACTGAGGGGATTACTCTTCATCCTGGGAGGACTTAAGTGTTTCCTGTTCTGTCCAAATGTTTGTTGGGATCAGGTGGTTTTATGGATATGCACTTCAAACAGTGGTTTAAAGGTGACGTTGCTTAAAAGTGAAGACGTAACACAAGTGAGGACACCTATGTTTCGCCAAAGGCAAACACTCTAAAGTCTAACTCTCTTTTTCTCTCCCTGCTCTCCTCATGACGTGGACCTCTGCTCCTGCTGTGACGGACTTCCTCTGCCACACAGTTTGTAAGTACATCATTCGCCCATCACTCCTTTCCGTCTTCCTCCACATCCAGGGCAGTGTCAGGCACACAGGCCATTGTGTCTCCCGTTGATGCGAGCCCCTCTTTAGCCACCACTTCCCTCACTGGGGGAGCGCATGGTGGGGACACAGCCGTCCCTGAGTGATCGGACAGGTGGGGGGTCACCCCGGTAGGTAGGAACATAAACGAGAGGCGCAGGAAGGGAAGACGCCGCATCCTGTTCGGCCTCGTCCATCACTCCTGCCCACAGGGAGACCCGCCGAGCCGCCCGTCAAACAGCCCTTTGGCCAATCTGTCTTAAGGGGTGACAGGGGACAGACAAAAGAGATGGAGATACTCCAGCCAGACAGCATCTATCACAATCTGTCTCCCAGACGCCTGACATAGTGAGATGTAGCAACATATCGCTTCCTCATTCCCCTCAGCATCTACAAGCCGACATTTTTCTCTTGCCAGCTGCTGGACGGGCTACGATTGGCACGATTAGCGTCATAACGCCGAAACACAAAAGAACTTGTGTCCTTTTCAAACAGTGCGACAGCCCCGGTTTGTTCCTCTCTGGTATTCTCATTATATCAAGTCACAGAACTAAGCACCAATTTCTCTGAAAAATAAATACCTGCTCATGTCGTTACAGCTGTTCTGAAGGTATTTCCAAAAGCCTCAAAGACTCCTCAGAAATATTCCATCTGCTGCAGATTTTTTTTTAAATGCTGTGACTGTATTTTCTATCCAGGTAGCCAGAAATTACATATCTCCTTGCTCCTACACATTCAATTATTTTGTATGAAAATATAAAATAAGACAAATTAACTGATATACATGTTATATAATGTAAGCAAAGACATATGTCTGGCTTCCATCTTTGTTTGGATTGGGGAAAAAAAACTTTTTTATAAGCAGGAAACACACAATTTTGTCATGGTCAGAAGAGTCTTTGAGGATTATGGAGATATCTTTTTCAAAGACCTTCTGTATTTTTCAGTGAGCACAAGGTTATTTATTTTTCCGACAAAGGGATGTTAAGCTCTGTGACTCAAAAGTATCTTTAAAATTTATATAAAATCAGTAAATGTGTCTGTAGCAATCACCAGGTATAGTTTCAGCATGCTGTGTCATCAAACAGCTTTCCTATTGGAGCTGATTGTTTTTAGCATTTACCAGCACAGACTGCATCAACAGGAGACATTTCAGTTCATGGTCAGCACCGTAACTCCTACCAAACTTCCAAAAAAAAAAAAAAAAAAAAAAAACCGGCTGCAACAGTAATTCAATGATGTAGTTGGTTGAGGGAGAGCTCGTTTTAACAACTTTACATGCTGTTGGGGTAGTTACATTTATAACAATTCATCAGATTTTTATAAAATAATGAATGTTTTACGTGTAACAGGTTAAGTAACGATAGCTGTCAGATAAATGTAGTGGAGTAAAAAGTCCAATATTTCCCTCTGAATTGTGGTGGAGTAGAAATATAAAGTAGCAGAAAATGGAAATACTTTAAGTACATCAAAACTGCATTCATGTAGAGCACTTAAATGTAGGTACACTTCACCACTTCACAGATAAACTCACTGCATTACAGTTCCATATTACTGCTGTTGGATAAAAACCCCGTATCTCCACGACTATGAAAAGTAGTTTACATCTTGTCCAATCGCTCCTGTTTTTTTCCCCCCTCACACATCATGTATTTACTTAAGAGAAATAAAGACTTAAAATAACAAAAGTTGAGGTTATAAGGTTTCCATCCATCCAACATTAACATGTAATTCTAAAATGGTTACTGTTTGCTGTGTTATGGGGTCAGCCTCAGGAGGGGTGGATGTGGTTTACTCAGCCAACATCTGCACCTACGCTCAGCTTTCACCTGTTGATAACCCATAATTATGCAGCTTAAAGAGTGTAAACAGAGGAGATCACAGTTCCAGTCAGACAGGTGGATGTGGTTTGCATGTGACTCGAGTTTTCTGCTTCATACATGTGTCTATTATTTTAACATCTACACACACTTTGAGTATCTTAGCATGTGGACATGTGGGTGTATCTCTAAGAGGGGGTGGGGGTGGGGGAGAGCTGCGTTTCCCTCCTTGACGTGTGCTGACAGTAGTGCGGTGATGTCTGGGTGGGTCTCCCCTCTGCGGGTCACACTAACATCATCAATCTTCCCCCTGGTGACAGGCGGCCAGGCCCCCCGACTGTGGGCACAGTGCTGTGTTGTTTTGTAATTAGGCTGCGTTAGATGGCAGGAAACCATCTCTCCATCCCTCTCTCTCACCATCCCTCCATCCGTCCACTCCCCTCTGTGCGCAGCTGGCCCTCTGCCCTCGCACAGCCAATGAAAAGCCGCCCTGCTCAACTTAGACAACTTGTAATGATGCTACAGCAATTACCACACCTGATAATAGTACAGAACATTGTAGTGGGCACTTTATGAATAACTCCTTCTTTCTTTGTTCCACACAGACAGCTCTGCACTGGGCTGCCAAACATGGCAACGAGGACATGGCCACTCTAGTGGTTAATGCCGGTGCTGATGTCAACACCAAATCAGTGAGTTCAGTTTTTATTTTTTCACTGTTACACAATGACTTTAAAAGGGGCACTCCAGTTAGTCACTGTACTGTCATTCAAATCTGCAAAGCCTGAATTTCTTTGATCACCTGTGACCAAAAAAAGCAAAAATGAGCATTTTCTCTTTAAGGAAATGGTTCAAAATTTGGAAAATGCACTTTTTTTTACTTCTTTTTTCAAGAATGGTCAAAATCAAAGCAGCAAAAACCAAGGCCAAAACTTTTAGTGACTTTTTTAGACTTTTGGTGCCTAATATGGGTCCAAAATCTTCTTGATCTTGCTTTTCACATAATGCAACTGAAGAGCATCTTTCATAGAAAGTAGTAAACTTGACATCATGTCCAGGCTAGAGTCGACCGAGCAGGTCTTATCTGGACTCTCCTCATAAAGGACTTCCATAACCTCCATAAACGACCACTAGAACCCTCTTAATGACTACTAAAACCTCCTAAAGCCACCCGTAGAACCTCTTCAGTTACCACTTAAGCCTTCTAAATAACCTCTAAAACAACCTAAAGGGCCTTTAGAAACTTTTCCTGTGAACCTTGAAACTATGACGGGCACAGATCGAAGACAGAACACAGTGCCGTCAGATGTTGTGTATGCACACTCGCTCATTTATTCATGATATTCCTTCTTCTTTCTTGCAGCATGTGAGTACCCAGGCTTTCATCGGGCAGTGGTGGGTATGTACAGTTAACGGTTTGATAACAACAGGACAACAACATGGCTGCTGGCTTCTTCTGTTGTGCCCCTCAGTGATGTAATGTTCCCCAAATAATCTCTGTGAAGATCCAGCTGTGCAAATGTACTACAGCAGCACGTGTTGTCGGGGCTGCGGGAGTGCTCCGCTAATAAATCATGTCATGTCACGTTAATTGTTTCCCAAAACAGTGCGTCTATGTGCCAGCATGCACAACTCTAAAACTATGCAATTTTCAGTGAATTACCAAGCAATTATGTTTTTATCATTATCTGGTGTTTCCATAACCTTTGCTAATTTGTATATTTTTTTCCATGCTGTTTTCATTGGCTGCGTTTGGGCCTGGGAAACTCTAGGGGGTAGGTACTAAACCTTTTCAGCACTAACGTGGATGTTGAAAGTGTGTTTGCATCAGCAGTGTCCTTCAGAATAAACATTCATTTTGGAATTTTCTTTATGCATGTTTCCTCTTGTTTTACAGGGGTACACACCTCTACACATTGCAGCGTTACATGGTCATCGGCATATTCTTGACCTGCTCATAGGGACATATGGTAAAAACTGCTTCCATTTAAACTGTTGATCCACACCTACATAAATCCACAACAGCATACAGAGTGAAAGGCCTAATCTTTTTACTGTAGGAGTGAACGAGCTGTAGATCAGAAGACACATGAATCATCATTTTGTGTTTCTTATCTACGCTTTACTTCTTTGATACGTGATTTTACTTTATAAAACCCATCAGTTAAAGAGTGACATCAGGTTTCATGTAGTGATTTTTGTTCAAGTTCGAGTTTTTCCTTACAGTTTTTTTTGTTTAAGGTGTCAGAGAGGTAGCTCACCTGACTGGTCTCAGTTTTCAGAGATTTATTTTTCCTCTTATCAGGGGCTAAAGAAAACTTAAGGGACTACAGTGGCCATCTTGCTTGTCATTATCTAAACAGCAAAGAACCAGAGGGTCCAGAGGAAGACTGCGAGCTGCGTGAGTGCCTCGAACTTTTGCTGCCGAATTATAAATGATAATAATCATCCATTTTATTAATGCTACAAGTCTTTTGTTCTTTCAGTTCATACAGTTATTTATTTTTTGTTTGTTATTCCCTGAAATTCTTTTATGTGCTCCTTTAAATCTCCATGTAACTAGAAATAAGATTTACTTACTTACTAAAGTAATATAAAGGAGAGTACTGTAGCTTTTGCATGATGAGTTGAAGGCACTGTGTAGAATGTTAGATAAAACCTTTGGAGAAAGTGTGCAAAAGAAATGAGAAAATCAACTCCACTCACACATCTGTTCACCAAATACAATTAAATCTGTCTGTTAAATACAAAGCTACCACCAGCAGCTGGTTAACTTAGCTTAGTGGAGACGGGGGAAACAGCCTCTTAAAGACAGTATTTAACACATTGCATCTCATTTGTTTGATCTGTACAAAAACCAAAGTGTAAAAATAACACGTTGTGGTGTCTGGCAGCCTCACTGGAAACTCCAGGAAGTCACCAAGAAGTGGTCCAGCACATAATCCTCCTGTAAAGCTACATATTGTTGTTTTTACACTTTGGGTTTTGTCCAGACAAACAAAGGCATAATGTGTTGATTAGGGAGCTTTTTTAATGTAGTCAGGAGAGTGGTATCAATCTTCTCATCTAAACTCTCAACAAGAGAGCAAGTAGTTCTAAAAAAAATTTAACATTTAAGTTTTGCTTTCTAAAATGTAAAACCCCTAAACACTACTTTCCCAAAAAGTCGTGGGTTTTCCTAATCAATTAACATTTGTTTCTTATGGTCCCAGAGTTTCAAGTCACTCAGGCCAGGGAGCGGAACAGGAACAGGAAGTTGGCATCATTGTTCCAGTCCAAGAAAAAATGGGGCTCGGCGGAGGAGCTGGCTCCGATAGAGGAGGAGAGGACGGCGTCACATCAGCTCGTCCTGCCTCCGTTCAGACCCAGAAAATTCTCCCGCTGAGGAGAAACAGACACCAGGGACGATTTCTGACTCATCCTTACATTCCTATTGATACATAATATAAACCTCCATTATATACCATGTAAGTATTAATACTGTATGTGTATATTTATGACAGACACACACACATTGACACCTGTGCTTACAGACACAATCACACGCACTCACTGAGGCACCTACAAGCTCATCTAAGTGCTTTTACTTTGAAAGGAAGTACTGCAGGTGATGCTATGCTCATACGTGTATTATTAATATTTATGCTTACCAGACAAGTATTTCTTGAAGCCTTTAAATTTTACTTAATGTTGCTAAATGTTACTTATGCCTTACAAGTTCAAATGAGCTCAGGCCAGTGGGAATCTTTAAACTTTGCCTTTGTTTGTGTTTAAGCGGGAAGTTCTGATAAGGAGACATGTAGATACAGAATATCACCAGACTTATCCTTTAAGGGAAAATACTGGTGGTTTTGTATGTTATGACCTGTTAAAAATCATGAGCACTTAACATTATACCACACAACCATTTTCCAAAACATATCACTAGTACTTAGATTGATTTCCTAGCTTGCAAACACTGATTCAGCTTCATGTCAGTGTGGTATTCAATATAAATCTACAGAGACAGTTCAAACAGTGAAATTGTTAGTTGTGTATTTTATTAATTATTTTGCAAATCAAAATTACATTGTCATCTAGTGGCAGCGCGGTCCTAAACTGGGACTGTATTGAAAATACTTCCTTGTTGATGCATTCAACTGCCAGCAGGAAAATCAGACATCTGAAACTCAGACTTGAGATGAAGTGGCTTTACAGTTTTACAGAAAGCATTTCCTTTTTTTTCCAATTGTGTGTGTGTGTGTTTTTTTTATTGTTTTTTTGTTGGTTTTTGAGTGGGAATGCTGTTTGGCAGAGAAGTTAGTTTTATTTAATAAAGTCCCTGAAGGCACCAGCAGGGAACCCAACCTGCAACTGTTGAACATCAGACTAATCAGTCAACGAAACAATTATTAAGTACATGTGAAATGTCTTTTGCATTTATACAAGTTAATTTTAATACTGTGCTTGGAAGACTTAAGTCTAAAAAGTTGCATCACACTTTGAAAAATGGTTAGCAGCAGCAGCAGCAGCAGCAGTGTAAAGTGTTTATGATTTGTAGTTAATGGGATTAAACATACAAAACCACTGGTGTTTCTTTATATCTGAGCCGATGAGACATTCCAGAGCACAAGAGGGCGGAAAAAACGAAAACGAACGCTGCATGAAAAAGCTAGATCTTACTTTCATCACCATTGCAAACATTACTGCAGGGCTGGATCTTATTATGTTTTCTGCCAATTAGTAGGATTTGCCAACCCTGTACAGACTCTGCTTGGCTGGCATATCCCCCTTTGTTATTGTCAGGTTGTGGGGGCTATGTTTGTCCAACGTAACTTGTGTTGTCATGGTTCAAAACTACCTGCTGATATTAAATAACTTTTGATTGTTTGACTTATGTTTCTGCAGCTCGGGCACAGATAATCTGGCTTCTGTTACTGGGTTCAGGTTTCAGTGAAAACTGTACTTTATTTTGTCTTCTACCCCCTGGTGTATCCGAGTGTTATTTCCCCTTTGCGATCGATGTTTTGCACTGTTACAGTGTGTTCTGGGTTATTCTGCCAATTGGTTTAAAGGGCTTTTGTATTGTTTATCATTTTCACTTGTAGTGGTGTAATCTAATCTGAAGAACCAGCCTCCATTACATCTTTTGCACAATATTTATATAATGAAGATATTTTGGTATTAAACTGTATTTTATATCAAACCAAACCACTTGTTTTTTTAATGCCTGAGTTGTTCACTTTGAACTTTTGTGTCACTTTTGTCGTACACCTACTTCACATCAAACTGAGTGGCTCGGCTGCTCACGCCCCAGCTTCTCCTTATACCAAACAGAGGAGAAGAACTTGTGATAATGCTTTTTTTTCTCTCGCTTTCTATAGAATAACCAGAGTTTTTTAAGCTGCCTTTGATCTTTCTTTAACTACCTGACTTTGTGGGCTACAGATGGAGTAAATATGGGCCCTGCTAACTCTCCATACGGCTTTAGACCTTAATTCCTGATTAGCTGAAAAGGGCAGCACTTGCTTTTGGGTCCTGGGTATCACACAACACAGAGGGGAACAGAGGCAAGTGTTTTTGTGCCTCATTTTTGAAGCGGGGATGTTGGGGGGATAAGAGGGAGTTTCTGTAATAGATACTTATCTTACTGCCCTCAAGCCCCTCAAACAAAGTCCCCCTCTGAAGAGATTATAACCCAGGGAGGGCACATTAACTCTAATCCGATGCTTTGAGGCCTCGCACCCCCATACCACCCTCTGCCCCACTTATTTCAACCCTTCTGTTGTTGGGGGGCTACCTTGTATCTGGTGCATGTATGAGTAAGGCCTGTGGCTACACACAAGGTTTGTGTGTGTGTGTGTGTTTGTGTGTGAGTTGGAGGGGTGAGAGGGTGGAGGGGTGGAGCGACTGTTTCAATAGCACGCTGACTCTAATGAAAAGCATTGAGGGGTGCATACTGCTGTGTAACTGATTCCTCTCTCTGAAGAGATTAGGCGCTACATTGTTGGTTCGGTTGCTCATTTCCATGAGAGCACAGCCTCCCACCAGCGGCCGCTTGGCTTTGTTATTTTGAGTTGGAAAACACAGAGCCCAATGTCCCTGGCTTCCTTGTTACCATTGTTTCACAAATAGGGCAAAATGTAGATGTCACGTCACAGATGCCCAATAACCTCATTAGCTGCTCTCTGTGAGGCTATAGAAAAAATAATAGATGCATGAACTTCAGTTTGTTCATTTTCTGCATTAAATTGAGATAACACTACTCTTAAAACCTTTTATCCCAAATAAACTGAAAAATATGAATAAAATAAATTCAAATATTTTTCATTTAACCTTGTCCTTTTTTGTTTTTGCTCTGAATGAAAACAGACTTTGCTCTTTGCCACTGTTACACCTCACCTAAATAAGAGGAAAATGGCATCCTTGGTTTTTTTATATGCTACAAAAGTGCAGGATGAACTTGTAACTGAGGTGGAGAAACATGGTGACAATAGTAATGGGGTAAAAAGGCAACTCATAAGCAGTATAAAACCTTTTAATAAATGCCTTATGACACACTGTAATGCTGTTGAAGCTCATGCTTATTAATGTATTTATCAAAAAAAGAGGAAATACCGAAAAAAAAAAAATATTTATCAACAACTATATTACAGAAAAACAGTCATTAAGTAAATTATGTCTGCATAGCAGAAGATGTACTTGTCGATACCTTAACAAACACTTAAAATGCTCTTACAGCTCCATACAACTACACCATAGTGTGTGATAAAACATTCATGAAATGTTTGTATACTGCTTATAAATCTTACATTGGGAGACTTGAAGTAAAGTGTTACTGGTAAGAAACTGAACTGTGTTAATTTATTTCCAGATAGTACACAGAAACAACTTGTATGGCAACATCCTGGTCAGGGAAAAGTGACATCCCTGAAACTTGAAGCCAAGATGAAGAAAGAGATAAGTGAGCAGTGAGATAACAATGCTAATAAGGTTTTTAAAAAACTAAATTGTATGAATGTATCTAATTATTTCATATTAAAGTTTTTTGTTCTTGATGAAGACAGCCCGTCTTTGCCACTGCCACACTCAGAAATAACCCTACACCAGCCTCCTGGGCGGGAAAAATGAGCATGAGAAACTTTCAACTGAGGTAGAAAAAACAGGGTCGAGCAAAATGACAATATAAATAGAGTAAAAAGAAAACCTGCATTTCATTAGGGAGATAAATGACCAGTCAAGTCAATGTTACTCATATGGTCCAATATCACAAATCATATATTTGCCTCAATCTGTACACCCTTGATCCTTAGACAACTGATTCAGAGCGGGAAAAGTTCTACAAACAAAACAAGTAAAACACTGGAGAAACATGAGAAAGATCAACAGAGGAGGGATTCCTCTTCCAGGACAAATACACATGCAATAGATGCTCTGTACAGGATAGAGCTAAACACCAAAATTACAAGATGGAAAATCTTGTAAGAATTAAACTTTAAAAGTTTTTGATAAAATCTGTAACTTCCAGAGATAATCCAGATGGCTCGGTGTCCTGAGCAGGAAAAAATGGCACTGTTGCCTTTTTTATGCTCATGCTCTGCATATGTTGAGAAGAAACCTGCAGCTGAACTGGAGAACCAGGGTGCAGCGACCTAACAAGCTCATCTGCAACAACGAGCACACCGGGGAGCCGCTCTGACCGGGCTCCAGCAAACTGGGCCAGGCCTCTAGCTGAGGGATCCTGGGGTCTCAGCACCCACCCACCGGGACCCAACACACGGACACCACCAGCAGCAGCAGCAGCAGCTGTCACACCGGCCATCACAGCCTAACCAACGCTGCCTGTCACTCACCCAGTGGAGGGCCGTCAATCAGGCTGCACCCAGGAGGGAGCTGGGAGGCGGGCTGCTGCCCGGCACTAAACAAAGACATACTCACATTTGCAAACGGTCTCAGCGCCACTACTATTTTGAAAGAATGATAGAGTGGTCCTGATAAGAGTAATGACAAAGGACAAAGAGTGTTAGGGGGTCTGGGAAGAGGGGGTCTGATAGTAAAGAGGTGGGAGAGCTTGATAACATTCACACTTTGCTTACATCTCTCCATTTGTGTTGGTGCCCCAGGAAAATCCCATTAGGGAGGAAAATTGGAAGCTCTGCTTGGAGACCACTATATACTGGTCGTCAGTTGACAAGTTTCAGCTTTGTAGTTTATGTTTTGTTGGTTATATTTAAATATTAAGAATAAAAAATGCACAATTTTCATCTTTTCATACTCTGATTTACCTAAAATGAGTAATTCTTTCCCCTCCTCCAGCTCAGTTTGTATGAGTCAGCTTTCTCCTCTTTCAGTATCGAGTGCTGTAAAAGTAAACTAACAAGCCCTAGGTGTTGAAAATTCTGTGTATTCTCTTTAGGCTTTTGTTGTCTTGTTCACACCTACCTATGAACTATTCTAATTGCATGTTTAGTCCCTTTGTCAGCTCACAGGTAGGGGACGGCCTGCAACTGAGGTCACACCTAAACCTATTGTCCTGACCTGCTCATTAGCTCTCTTACACTGTCAATCTGCATTTTATCCAAAACCAGGGCCTCACTTAACCTAACAGTCTGTTTAGAGAGTTATAATGTGGGATATTCAGGGGATTTGTAGCTAAAGGAAGATATAAAGTACAGTTTCAACACAGAGGAATGGCTCGGGTGTTATCAGAGATAAAGATAATTTCATCCTCTTTGCTATCTTGTCCTGTATCTCTTCAGGAGCTGAGGACAATCGTCTTCCATTTGGTCACTTTTCTCTCCTGTAAACGACTGACATCCTAATAGCAAACAGCGCAAACTCGACCCGTCAGAGCAGGACCAACACCTGCATTGTGACAGAGCTGGCAAAAGAGGAAGAGAATGAAAAGAAGTTCTACAAGAGGGACAAAAGCCGCTGCCCTGAGCTGTTTGTGTTGTGAGATGTAGACTACTGATGCCATAAGCCTTCTCCTCTTTGCACTCTAGTCGGCCCATTGTTGCTCTTGTACAAATTTGCTTTAGGCTCTATGGACCCCACCCAAATGAATTCCTCCTTTCCCTCCACCTTTACCACTTTTTTTTTTTTTAATCTGTGGTCACCCCCCAGCATGCCTCTCTCTTTACACTACTCTGTCCACAGTTATGTAACAAAATATTAGATATACCTTGTGGGAAAACACGTTGCCATCATTAGTCATTTGGTCTGTAAAATGTCAAAAATGTCAATCACAACTTTGCACAGCCCAAATTAACAACTTCATATCTCTGGTTTTGTTTGACCAAAAGTCCCAAACCCAAAGTTGTACTATATATTTAAAAAATGACTGTTGTAAGTTGCAAATCATTTTCTGTCCAGCGCCTAATCAACAAATTGTTACTTCCATAGCCAGAAACATTTCCTCCAGAAGCACTACAAAGGATTCTGACACTGAAATATACGACAGTATTCACACCAATAAAAAACACTTTGATTGACTGGTAAATCCAGAATATACATGAAAAAAGACAAACACCTCAGGGTGGATCAGCTCTGAAGTGGAGTGGTTTTGTTGTCAGAAAGAACAGAAATCTACGAGTGAGAGGAAAACATACTATTCATCAACAGTCATAGTGGAAGTATTCAGATCCTTGACTTAAGTAAAAGTATTAATACCACATGGTAAAAATACTCCAGTACAAGTAAAAGTCCTTCTGTAATCCTATAGAATTATCAGCAACAAAATATAATTAAAGTATCAAACTCATTGTGCAGAAGAAAGACTTCTATCAGTGTTATATTGTTATTCATTACTTTATTGGTTTTGTATATAGCTGTTAAATAAATGTAGTGGAGTAAAAAGTAGAATATTTGCCACTGAAATGTTATGAAACAGACATATAAAGTAACAGAGGATGAAACTATTCCAACAAAGTACAGTAACCTTAGTAAATATATTTAGTTACATTCACCATGTTTCATTAATTTCTTCAGTAAATAATGAACTTATGTTTGACAGTAGAAACTGTTAAATGCACAGCTCTTTTTCTGTAAACATCAAAGTTAAGATCAAGGATTTTTTCCAGATTATTAATTATTATTTGCGATATTTCGTCCCCAGATCAATTCATCACAGGACTGTTTTACCAGACTACAGCAGTTTCAGCTAGATGTACCTAATTATGAAAAATATGAATAAAAAGACAGTGGTATAAAGTATATAGAGTCAAAATTTTAACATCAGCTTTAGAGAACACAGAACTACATGTGTGATTAACAGACATATCAGGCTAATGTGAAGCCCAGACATCAGAAATGATAATTCTGCTTTCATTAGATTAAAATTCACTTGTATTATTATTAGACTTAATCAAAATAAGGAACAAGCTGCGAGAAACATGCAGTTAAAACAACTGAAACAAAGATAAGAATCAGCAGTTTAAAATCACAATATTGTAAACGGGATATTTTTAAAAGAATCAGTCCTGGAACACTTCTCCTTTAATACTTTACTTACTATTATCTCCTCATAAAAGCACCACTGCTATCACCACCAACACCTCACTTCTTAATGCTGTTAATATAATAATCAAAACGATGTGAGATAAGAGAGGTGCGCTCCTTTGAACACAAACGCCGAGCTTAACTGTGGCTCTTTTGAAGGACGTGAGGAGGAGGGGGGCAGTGGAATAAGAAGTGTAATCTTTCCCTCTTATCTCTAACAACCCCCCTACTCACACACACACACACACACACACACACACACACATTAGCATCTGTTATCTCACAATTATCATATACATTAGTCAACACCTGTTTCACTTAACCTCGTTTAATTAGGGCCATTGAAACGCTGCCCTTCACTCAAAACAATGCCATCCGATGTGTAAAAGGACAGTTTGTTATGGTTTGGTCAATAAATTAACAAATAAAAAGGGTATGGCTCTGAGGCTTGAGAGGCTGAATCAGGCTGTTATATGCTTTATTCATTTTTATTAACCATCTAATGAAAGAACTAACGAGAATGAAACAAATCATTCTCGGTAACACTTTCACGCGTGCGTAAAAAGTATTTTCTTTTGTTTATTGGCGTGATTTAATGCCACTGAGGTGGTTAATTCAATTCACAAAAGTACAGATCTGTAGGTGATGAAGTATCAGAAGCGACAGAAGCGACTGGCAGGATGTTGTTAACTGAATTCAGATCGTTTTCTAATCTCACCGCGCTTAGTTAGTCACATCAAAACTGGTTGAAGCGTCCTTTTAGTGAAACCAAATAAACTGAAAACTATAAAAACATACACATTTAAAACATTATATGGCTCTAACGATACTCGGCATTATTGTTTTAAATTCCGCAAAGTTTCAGTCTGCAAAAAAGTCAGATTTTGTGCTGTTGACAAAATTAACTAATATAATAATGATGATACCTAAAAACTATTTTTATGCCAAAGGTATGAGACGTTTCTTTGTTACGTGGAGCTGATGTTTAGGTCTATGAGTCTTTATTTACCTCCAAAGAAAAGGTTGCATTTGAATTGAAACTTCAGTTCTCTCTAGAAATCACTGTGTTGGGGTAAGTAGCACATATTTAGCCTCTCCACGAAAACGCTAAAAGGAACAGCGGAGGGCGTCTTTGATGGGATTTATTGTCAGTGAAAGCTGTAGGTCTTTTGAACGTAGCTGTCAGTCAATACCAGTGGGACCCCCCCCCCCTTCCCTCCCTCCTCCTCCACCCTCTCCTGCCCCCCCGCTCCCACACGCTGGCAGCTGGGTGTGTATAAATAGATCCAGGAGGTTGGATCGCCACTCAAACCCGAAGAGCTGGGACGCAGGAAAGATGCCCGCATCGCAAACTGGATTTGGAAACTTCTTCTTGGAGAGGAACATCAGCATGCCGACTGGATATCAGATCCCAGTGCTGGGATGCCCACCGGGCGTGCAACAGCAGCAGGCTCAGCATCTGGCAGCGATGGCAGCTGGGGTTCCTATAACATATTCAGGACTACAGGGATACAACTTTATCCCATATCCGCACCACAGGCACATTGCACACATGGTGAGTTGATAATTCACAAAGTAATTTACTTATCACATGAACAGCTCATATTCTTCAGGAGTAGTCATTGCAATCTACTTTTATCAGAAAGTGTGTGAACAAGAAGAAATGTTCAGAAAACGCATCAACCTCTTAAAGATTTGACTCACACACTGAGTTGTACTGAAGTTCTGTCAGTCAACAATCAGACGGTTCCCTCTCGGTCTATAAATCACTCATTGACTTGTGAGCTCTGGGTTGAGGGTCGACAACTCCGTGCGTAATTGCGCACAAGCGAAATCTCTTGGCTCGTCCTTACACTTCCTCTCTTTATTTTTCAGAACAACGGTTTCGACTTGAAGGCCGCCTCTCCCTATCATCACGCGCTCCTGGCTCGCGGGGGGGCTTTCTACCCGCCCTACCGCCCGGGAGCAGCCGAGGATCCCGGTAGGGTCACCAAGGTGGCCACTCGAGAGAGCACCGGGGCACTCAAGGCCTGGCTGAACGAGCACCTGAAGAACCCTTATCCGACCAAGGGCGAGAAAATTATGCTCGCCATCATCACCAAGATGAGCCTCACGCAGGTCTCCACCTGGTTCGCCAACGCGAGGCGACGCCTGAAGAAGGAGAACAGGGTCAGCTGGGCGTCTAAGGGGAAGTCAGATGAGGAGGACGAGGAGCAGGAGGGAGAGAGCGACGATGACGACGACAGCCCCCTGCAGAAATGTCACTTGGATGAGCGGGACGAGGCAGAGCCTCAAAGTGACCGCGCAGGCACCGATGAGCGCGTCCAGAGCGCGTTGGAAAGCTCGGCACCTGTGGATGCGCGTCTGGAGATGCCGCAGCAGCAGCAAAGCCACGAGCAGGAAGACAGGGAGCTTGCACTTGTCAAGAAAGTTGAAAAGAGTGACTCTGACCACACACCGTCCGCTTTGGAAAGTAAAGAAAACATCTCCAGTCAAAAACCCAAAATCTGGTCTTTGGCAGAAACCGCCACCTCAGAGACTGTGAAGAAACCTCTGGACAATATTTATCACCCGGCTGGAAAACTGTGGGCTGACTGGGCTTCAAGAAACGGACTGTTTGTTCCCTCGTGTTACACCACTCATGAAATTGTCTAAGCGGGTATTTAGACAGAAACTAAACTACAGACATTCTCCACATCTTTTGCACTTTAATCTTTCAGACCTCAGGGATTTCCTGAAGTTTGCAATGAAATGAATGAAAATCTGTTCTGAGACCAAAGACTAACAATGTTGTGTTATTGTAAATAAATGTAGATGTATTTTTCCACCCACAACCTGTAAATTATGTTTCCTTTGTCGAATTATGAAGAAATATTTTTGCTTAAATAAAGTCCAGCTTCTAGCGAAATTCTGATGTCTTCTACTGCTTCTGTATTTGAATGATAAATTTAGGCAATACACTTTGCACTTTGCCATATTCGGCTTTATTTCCCTCTGACCATAAAAAAGTATAACACAGGCTAATAGTGATAAGGGCCTTGTACAGAAGGTAACATTTTCTTCAACATTAAGTTAAATTCTCATGTAAAACTAAACGAAGAACTTGGCTTATCCATGTTAATTTGATGAGTACAAAGAGAGTAATGGTCTTACTTTGCATATCAAAGCCAAGTCTAGTCGATCTTCCCAAACAGGCTTTTGGTTGAGTAACACACAAACATTAACCTTTGAAAAAATTTGAACCTCAGAGAGAGAGAGAGAAAAAAAAATCAGATTTTTAAATTCCTGTGTGAGTGCAAACTGGTGTTAGATGCTCCTTTTAACCATTTCCCATCTTCTAAAGATTAGACTGCAACAGCAGACCACGGATCTGTTAAGGTGTTAGTAATGTTTAAGATCTACCAAAGGGATTCCTCACCATCAATCACCAAGGTTTCCATGTAAATTCAAAGGGCTGTACCTCCATTAATCCTGGGATAATGAGAAAGCTCTTGGGAGCAGCAGGCTTGCAGTGCAGTTGTCTTCTGGCCTCACCTCTCCATGCAAATCCCTACAAACAGGAGCACACACAGAGAGCAGATTAGCTTCTGCCTGAAGCCATTTTTCTCACAGAAAATAGATGAAAACAAAAGAATAGAAGGTCTTGAAACCATAAAATGTTAGAGTGACTGCGTCTCAGGCTACTTAATGACACATTCAACTCCTTACATCTTCAGTTTCAGTCTTGAAGTAGGCAGTTTCAGCAGTGGAGCACCGTGGAGACGCTTCTCCATGAGCTGAACTTTCAATAGTGAACCTATAGCACCCCCGTGAGGAAGCCGAGAATATCTGCAGCTCGGTTCATTTCATTAGACCACGGGGTTTCCAGCTGTGGCTAGGAATTGTAGGGGAAAACACAGGTGCCCGCAGGTGTTAGAAAACACCGGTGTTAGTCACTGTAGTTTGGCCCGTTTCTCAAAGCGGAAATGTGCTTTAAAACGGTCAGCGACTAATTTTCGCACTTATGTATGTCACGTATGTTTTGATTCAGTGTGACTTACACTTTCCCAGTTTCGATGTCAATTGTGGATAAACGTCCATTAATCCGCTCAGAAACCAGAGAAAAAAAGACGCTCCGCACAACTCCAGAACTTCCTTGAAAATCTTCCCGTTTTTACGTTTTCGTCGGTATTTAAGTAATTCAGTGACACCTGTCAGTATATTCGTGGGAAAAATGCAAACAGGAACTGCTTGTTGCAAATTCGGCGTAGTTTTAATGGTGTCAATTCACCAAAATGGACACAAATATTGGTTAAAACTAGGGAGCTTATGTTGCAGCTCACAGCGTTGCTCACTGAATCCACAGCAACAGTATCACTTCCTGTTTACACCCCCCAAAGCTTTATGGGTACTGATTTTATTTGAAGTGGGAGTCGCAGTGTCAGACTGTGAAAACCCCTGCAACTAGATGGATATACTGAACAACAGTAGAAAAAATAAACACAGGTTAAAAATTAGAGTGGGATAAAATTTAATGCAAAAGCTTTTAAATTACATGCTGTTCATGTACAGCAGTCACACAGCATGTGTGCATGTTCACGTATATATAAAAAAAATTGTGTACAGGGTAAACATAAACACACACTGAAACCAGCCCACAATTTACAAAATGTTACCAACAACTAAAGTAATTTAGTACACCACACTATTCTAATATTGTTGCACTACAACTACATCACTTCAGCAAAACTTCAATCTTAATATTCACACTTAGGGACATTATATACATGTTCAGAAAAGGAGAATTATGTGCAAGTGAAATATGAGACACAACAAGTTCATAATTACATAATGTTCACAATGAGGCTCTTGGGTCATTTTCAGTCTGTGTATGTCTGCGTTTGTGATTCCTGTCTGGAGAGGATATCTGCTTTCCCGTTCTCCTGTACCACATAGTTTCCATTGTCAGTGATAATAACTCCCGCGGACAACTCCGTGCTTAGCTCGTCCTCGTTCTCCTCCGGCGTCCTTGAAGCACCCTCCTCTTGTGTGGACGGCTGTTCAGGAATTGTGAGCTCTTTTTCAGTTTCTTCCTGGGTCACCATTAGTGCGTTGGCTTCTCTCGGTAGCTCCTGTTCGTCCTCACGACATGCCTCCACACAGCCCTGCAGAGAGCAAAACAGCTTTAAAATGTAGGAATATGGAGTATTACAGTTTCAGATAAGAAAGTTACAACAGTTAAACAGTGTGGCATACCCAATAGATCCTGAGTTAAATGTTATTTAAAGGAATAGTTTGGTATTTTTGGAAAGATCGATACCACTCTCATGTCTGTGAGTAAAATGTGAGGCTAGAGCCAGGTTTTGATTAGCATAGCTTAGCATAAAGACAGGAAACAGCTGGCTTGGCCTTGTTAAAAGGTAACTCAACTCATTGTTTTACAGTTTAGTATTTGTATGGAATAAATAAAGGAGCGAAAACATGTTAATTAGTGAGCTTTGGAGGAGCTGGTAGGCAAATTTTGTTACATTTCGGCCTCTGTTTCCAGTCTTTCTGCTAAATTAAGCTAATCACCCCAATCACTCAATTGTAGCTTCATATATAGATATAAAGAAGAAGAACTACTATCCCTCAAAGCATGCAAAGCAAAAAGACACTCAAGTGGGAAAGTAACAATATAATTTCCAACATGATCATTCCCGGTAAATTGTCTTTGTAGTCTGAATGTTAACATTAGTACTTGGTTACTTTAGAATGTGTTATACATGAGTCAACAAAGCAACAAAGAAAAGCACATTTACCTTTACCTTTCTCCTTGCATCTCCTGGTTTACCCAACACAAAAGGAAGAAAAGACAAGACAACATGAGTACGTTAAGTGGATTACTGAAACTGTAACTCATTAAATGTTAGAAATGATAACATTTAAAGCTCAGCGTACCTTTGCATAGATAGACTGTGATTCCAACTATAATTGTTAAAGAAATGAAAACACAAACGACGATCAGAACTAAGTGCTGCCGTAACGGTATTTCTGCAAGAAAAGACAAAGACAGTGAATAATTAAAACATATTTGATCTTCACAGTAACTAACACACATTCACAGTTTACTATCTCCAAAAATAAATGATAATTAGATCATTTGAGAAGAATATGGGAATTTATTTAGACGAATACAGAACTCTCAGAAAATGCCCTGCACGACAGGAAACAGATGCCTCAAAAGTTTCATATCTGCCACATATTTGCATTTCAGCAGAGGAAACACAAAATAAAAGGGAAGAGGAAGATGATCTTCAGTCCATACTTTACTTTTTGATTCAATTCTTTAGCCATCATATCATGCACACTGTACACACACAGATGGAATATAAATAGTGTGTAGATGAAAGCTGTTAATCCCACAGACAAAACCACAGACCAACATAGATTTATGAGATGTATCGTCTCATCGCCTCAACAGTTTCGTTTTGAGGAAGACGCCACCTCTAACCACACAGCTGCACATGGCATTAGAGATTCAAGTGAGAAACCTTTACGATTTATCTTCCTACACAGAACTTACCACAGACGTTGTCAGATGTGTCTGTCCCTTTTACTTTAACAGTATATCCATCTGCACATCTGAAAGAGAAAACATCTCAGTCTTACAGGACAGTTCAGGTTCCCAAAGCACTTTAGTGTTAAATTAGTATGAATATAACACATAATTTTGGTTCCTACAGTTGAATCATTTAGTGACCCCTCATGGCCTGTACTGAAACATTTCTTGCCTCATTTATTCAGGTTTTTCCTCCAGTTTGTCGCCCTTTTTAAATGTCCAATGATAATTTTGCAGCTGCGTTGCATTACATGAAAAGCTAAAAAATACAGCTGCTACACTTTCTCAGAAACAGCAATAAATGTAAATGTATTGCGTCCCATCCATGACAGAGACCTCAGCATGCTTTCAAACAGCATGTGGCACCTACAACTTTTCAACATCAGGACTGAGGGGTCCTTTTCAAGCACACTGACACCTTAAGTGAACCAGTGCCACTCCAAAAACACAAACAAATCTCAATACTATGGCCCCTTTTCACCATATTATGCTCTTGTACTGACACGTTTTGGCAGACAAACCGTGTTGACCACACCATGAGACTGATACCAGACATTTTTACACTTGTATACACTGATGTGCTAATTAAGGAAATGAGAATTGTATCAATCTACTCATCTAACTCATGAGAGCTTAAACAAGCATATTTCCACAAACTATTTTCTTTGACAATGACCAAACACAAGACAAAAGCGAAACAGGAAAACTGAGGCCATAGTAATGTAATATTGTCCTTTTGTGGTGTGTGAGTTCCTTTACTTACTCTGTTAATTTCTGACAGATGCTGTTCTCTGAATTTGAAAACATGCCATCGGGACATTTCTGACACACGGTGTCGTGTGTGTGATTGCCTGAAAACAAAGCGCGAGAGCCAAAAAAATTATTCATCACCTTGCAAAAACAAATCTGACCGCTCCTTATGTTCAGTGTAAAATGATGCTCTGCAGCATCAAGAAGATGTGTCGTACCTTTGAAATGAACACCCTCTCCTGGTTTACAGGTTTTGTGTGGCACACAGATTATACAAGACGGGCTGGAGCAGTGGAATCCCTTCTTACACTTGCAGGTGGTTCGTTCCTTCTTGCTCTGATGGACAGGCCTCTCAAAGTTTCTATCTGGAGGAAGAAGGGACACAAGTTGCACGTTATGCTACACTTAACGAAAGTCTATCAATATATGTACCAGAACAGTTGTTGTGTAATTTGTTCTTACTTTTGTCACAGTACTCCTGACGCTGACACTTGGGTTCAGATGTGTATTTATCCTGATATTCGTTCTCCTGACACTCTTGGCACTGAGGTTCCTGACAAGAGCCGATGTTCGACATGCTGGTGCCTGAAAAACACAGAGATGCCTCATGTTAAAGCATGCAGTGTATTACTTATATCAGGTGTATGTAGTAGATGGGAACATGTGACTTAAAGGACCAGTTTAACACTGTGGGGAATACACTTTCTTGCTGAGATGTCTCTCCTGTTGGATGAAAAGCTGATACCACTCTCATTTTACACAGATACCGACGTTTGCTGCCTTTGCTTGTTTGCGTAAAGCACACAAAGCTGCTACAAGCGTGTGCCCAGTGTGTGATTTTTATACAGCATGCTGACATTGTGGAATCAGAGGCGTGAGGTGTAACACAGCAGAGTCAGCTGGTGTTTGTCCCACTGTGCCAACTGTCCCTTTTACACAGACGTCGAGTCCACTCCGCTGCCAGCTTATACGTAGAACAACAACCCCCCTCCCATTCCACCTTTGTACCGTTTATACAGAACAGCCCAACACTCCCATCTTGAACAGGCTGTTTAAAAGGGGATATAGTGTAAACTCACTGAATTGTTAAAGAGTTATGAAACTGCTACCATCACAACTTCCCAATCAGAAGTCCAAAACCCAAAGATATTCAGTTCTTAATCATATAAAACTGTGAAAATGAGCAAATCCTCTCATTTGAGAAGCTGTAGCCAGAGAATGTTTGCATGAAAAAATTTCTTTATATTGTCTAAATAGTTGACAGCTGTTTTTTCTGTTGATTAACTAATTAGTTGACTAACTGATACTGCTCTGCCCGGCTGTAGCTTCATACTGTATTTACCAGTGTGCTCCTTTAAAGTGATTTAGGATGGACAAAGTGAAAGAGAATCCAGTGAAGGAAAAGAGGCAAACTGAAAGCAAAAGTAGCTGTTTCTAGCACCAGTATTGATGCTGTTTGAGAACCTTGAAATGTGCTGCTTTTTGCTGTTTTTCTCTTCCATAAACTGTGCATTTGTTTACTTTAAGCACCCAGCTGCTGGAGGGAATTCAGTACATTTACACAAAGATGTCAGTGGCTACCAATTGTTCACATTTTCACCAGCTTTCATAGCAAGTGAATGAGACACAGCTGCCCAACATATCAGGAGTAATGTGTTCATAAATACTTTCATCATGATGCAGCAGAGTCAGCAGAAGAAATAACTTCACCAACCTGGAGGACACATTTTGCAGCACTCGCCATCCTTCGCATACTGAGTTAGTGGGTCACAGTTGAGCTCAGCGGAGGCTGTCGCCTGCAAAACAAGTGTGAAACTGCTGTAACTAAGAAGTGCTTGTGGGCTTTGTAGTGAGATGGTGGAGTTTCTGTGCGACCATGACAGTTGGGTTCACTTCCTCAGGCCAGGCTGAGAGAGGGGAGTGGCGGAAAGTCCCCAACATTTGGCAAACGGTTCAGTCTGAAACTCAGTACTAGCAGATGCACGTCTTTTCTTTCTTTTCGTTGGCACTTCTTTGTTAATAAAGTTATTATTTTACGTGTTAGGATTCAGACAAAGTCACGCATTTTCACTACAAACCCTAATCTAACGCAGTTGAATGGGAAATGAAAGTGAAAGTGAGTTCGGGTGTAACCTCGCAATAATATGCGCAGTTTCTATTTCTAACACCGAATAAAACTACACATCTGAGTAAAAGTCGAACAGAATAAACGTGATGATACAAAGACACAACTAGATACCAAAACAGCATTAATAACACTGTATACCCTGAGCTACGTACAGTTACCACAGGTCAAAATCATTTCTACGACGCAGTACAGTAATCAGCTTCCTCACCGTCAACACGAACATCATCAGCAGTAGATGCATTGTAGTGGCTCCTGTTATAAGTCCCCGCATGTTTTTGTTGCTCTCTGGATCCACACAGCCGCACTTTCTTTCTTTCTTTCTTTCTTTCTTCTTTCCTCTCTCCTTTGCAGCAGCTGCTCGCTCCACGTATTAAACACAGAGGGCGGAGCTGAGCGCGGGGTATTTCCCACGTGATTTTTTTTTTCACCTGACCATTTCCTGTAAATTCCTCCATAAAATACCCTGATAGACCAGGTTACAGTATCCTCATCTGATAAAACCTCAGTGACCACAGGACAGCGAGTTAGACCAAAAGGGGCAGCGCACTTCTTAAGAGGATTAAATTCAGTGACCATCAGTGGTGGAATAGCACGATCACTGTGTACAAATACTGCATTAAGAGTACATGACTTGCATTAGTTGTTTTTCTTAAGTAAAAGACGTATTATATGCAAAATACACTTAAAGTATCAAGAATAAAATGACATCTTGTGCAGAAGAATGCTCCATTTCTGTGTTATAATACGATAAATTATATTACTGAATTATTATTACTGATGTAGCAGTGTGTGAGCATGTACTTCAAAGTACTGATGACTTGGACTTGACTTTATTGATCCCTTTGGGATGACTCCCTAAATATCTCGGCCACGGTAATCTATCCCACTGTATTTAACAAACCCACTGCATATGTAAATTCTCAATATGCAAGCTGCAAATGTAATGCAGTAAAAAGTACAATATCTCCATTTGCAGGCTGTAAAGTAGAAGTATGCAAATATTCAAGTATAAGTACACCACTGACTGTATTGCATTTTAAAAGAGTAATTTACTTTTATTAGGCTACTGTTACAGCAATTTGAGTTCTCAGTTGACTTAAACAACATGTGGATTTTACGTTTTATAATAAAATAAATTAAATATGACAGGGTCAGCAAAGGCATCATCCACAAACTGCATCAGTTCTTAGGAATCTAACGAAACGAGAGTTATTGTTTTCATTGCTCTCGACCACACCTCCTTTGATTCTGTGGTAGAGACGAAAATCCCACCAGATTATTAAAGGGATTCCCCCGCAGAGGAGTTTCCCACACGGTCACTGCTGGTGAAGATGCTCCTCTGTCGCCTCATACGTTTACAGTGAGCAGACACGCACATCACTCTGTAAATGTACTGACCATTTAACCGCATGAGGTCTCCAGGTTTACACTCTTTGCTAAAAAAAAAAGTAGCTGCTGTTCAAATTCTCTTGCGCGTATATTCGTGCAGTTAAGGCACAGGTACAGAGTGTAGCCAAAAACTACAAGCGCTTTATTTCTCGTAACTGTTTTGCTGCTGGAAATCCCAGTGGATTTCATCTAATGTCCTTTTCTGAGACCGTGTGAGAAAAAAAAAGTCATTTTAGTGAACATTTTTATGGGATATTAAGATAATGACTCCTCTTTCCTCCGTCCTTATCTACAGCCATATCAAATATGATTCATTTTACTGAGGCAGTGACGGTGATTCATTAACTTGTTATTTTAGATAAGATATATGATAAAATACTGCTTCAGTAGAAATCATATGTCACGCCTGGTTGTGTGATCTGTCATTCCTGACTCTTCAAACTTAAAAGAAATTAAATTCTTCTCCCATTGAAAACACGTGATCTCTTGGACTGTCACAGGTCTAAATTATACAGTTATAACGGGACTGGGAGACTTTTCCTCCTTGTTTTCTTTTCTTCTTTCCACAGTTTTGTTCCTACCTACCTATTGTGGCACTAACTCTGTCCAACTCTATTCTTTAAAACTGCATGGTTGACCAGGATTGGAGAGGAAGGTCTTGAATAATAAATATAAATGTAAAGTCCACTGTATTCTTACTTATGTGCTTCTCTGTTCCTATAAAACACAAACTTATTTTGTTTCCTTTGATGATTTATGAGAATTCAACACTGGGTTAAAATCTATGGACTTCTTACAAAAATGTTCTGAACAGTTTTGTTGAAATTCTGCCGAATTCCTCCTCATTAATAAAGTGTGAAACTATCACTGATAATCCACCTTTTAAAGGTGAAGTCCCTTGGTGGGACAGTGTTAGATGTGATGACATTTTCAGTTGCCATTTAAATAAGTTGATGGTGGACATCAAACCACATGCGCCTATCTGCTGTCACTGATAACCAGCTCTGGTTCCCTGTCCATTTTCACACAAATGAAACACAATCCAAACTCTACATCTGAACTAATGAAGTGGCATGAAAATCAATGTTCTGTGGCATGTGTTTTACATAAAGACTCATCATGACTTAATTTCCTGTCCTTTGCCTCTGTCTTAAAAAAATCCTCCTTTCTTGCTGCTTCTTATTTGTTTTAAGTTTATTTTATGAGTTTATCTGACATTGATCGAAAGGAAAATGTAAGCCTAAGATTTCCTTAAAGACTGCTTTTCATCTGTTGTCCCTGTCCACATGTTAAAGAAGGAACAAGAGGACATAAATTCATATAAACAGCACAACAAATATGCACAAAGTACAGCACACATCCATCAATAAACAATGCCCGAGTGTTAAGACAGCTGCAACCCATTAAAAAAACATGCAAACACCAGAATAACAGAACTGATGGAGACAGGCTAGACATATTATTGAGCCACAGTGGTATTATCAGTGTGGTCCTGTACAGAAGTCGTGTTGTTAATATTAATATCGTTACCACACACTGCCCTGGAATTATGTCACTGTCAATTCATGACAGGTGAAACACGTTAAAGACCGAAAGATATAAACATAAAAAACCTGCAAAAACACAATAAGACACAGAGACTAAAATCATGAAAAATTTAAGAACATTACCTGCAAACAAAAATGATATCTGTAACAACTGTGCACCACAAACTTCAGGCTGTAACCTCCAACATGATCAGACAGTTGAATCAACACTGAAAAGTTTCAACAAGAACTGAACATAACCTAACCTTCATGAAGGTAGAATTTGTTGCAGGACTGTTGCATTAGATGGTTTTAGCTCAGTGTAATAAACTGGTAACTGAGTGTATTATACTGTACTCATACACTAATAAACACAGTCATTATGACCCTCCCTTCTCTACTGTCAAGAGTTGTGATGATGGAGTCAGTTGCAGGTTCTCCATTTCCCTTAAAGGACATCGTGACCATGAATTACAGCTACTATAATAAACCAGTGCATGAAAAACAGGTGTTCTTATATGTATACTGAGTACAGCTCCAAGAACAACTCTGTTGTAATAATTGTAATTTATGTATTTCTTTGTGACCAGTTGTCTCTGTTGCTCTTACTGGGACTTTTCATTCTGGTGCTCCTTTTTTTTTTTTTTTTTTTTTTAAATAGATGATGCAGCCTGTGAATCTGATCATTTATGGGAACATATAAAGGAAGTGGAGGAAGGGGGGTGGGGGAGATGCAGCAGACCACAGAGCCTTTGTGAGGGCGTTGTTACCACACATTCACACATTCAGATGGGTGAAGTAAGGCTATGGCCAGTTGGGCCCCCTAGTGGACCCCCACTATACATGGTTTCATTATTTCCCAACCAACCGCTCTAAAGCTGAAACAATAAATAATTTGCAATAATTTGATTATTCATTAATTGTTTAGTTAACTGTTTAATAAAAAAAATCACTGATTACAGTTTCTCAAATGTGATTATTTGCTAGTTTAAAAAAAATAGTTCTATATGAGTAAATTCTTCTAAGTATTCTTTAGGTTTTTGACTGTTAGACAATTTTAAAAAAGACTAAAAAGGCAATTTAAATATGTGAACTTGAGCTTCAGGAACTAGTAATTGTCATTTTTCACTATATTTCTGACATTTTACACATTAAACAATCACTCAGTTATTAAAGGAAATAATTATCAGCTGTACTGATAATGAAAATTAGTGTCGGTTGCAGCCTTACAGTTCTCCATGAATTAAAACAACGCTGCCTCAGGTTTTTGTGTGTTAATTACCTGACGCACAGAGAAAAAGTATAAAACAGTTTGATAAAAGACTTTACAACAAATGAGCTGAATATAAAGTAAAACAGGTAAAGTCTTATGACTAGGATTTGATACAGAGTCCCTCAACAAGACCAGAACCACAGGAGAGAGGACGGAGGACACGTCATATTCTACAGGTGGTAGAATCAACTAATACAGAGTGAAATTGGGACTTTTTTCCCCCTGGGGGTCTGAGGCCTGGTTGAATACAGATGTGTTAACCACCTGCTATTATAAGACACCTACGCAACAGATGTGTAAGTGAAGGGAAATGATTTGTAGCTAAATGTTCTCACAAACACTCAGAGTTAGAACTGAATACTATGATTCAACTTTAGAAATCTTTTTATAAACCAGGACTTTCATACTGTATATGAATTCTATTTTCCCAAGCAGTTACATCTGGGTAAATGAGTTAGTTATTAAAACAGAAGCATAATTAAGCACTGTGAGAGTGCAGCATGTGTTGCATTGCAGTGATCTTTTTGAGATAAAATAATCAGCCTGAAAAGGCACAGGCTTCCTAGCCCTAAGGCACAGATAAAGCACATTGTCCTGCAAGTAGAGACCTGTACACTGAGTGGAAATGTTCGCTGTTTTTTGTGTTTATGTGGGTGTGGCTGAAAAGCCTCTGCTTAACCTGAAAGAAGTGTAACCTGAGCTGAAAGAGGGCGGTGGTAGAAAGTAACACAAATCACAGCAATTCTCCTTCTCTGTGGCCAGAGGAGAAGAACTCTGTCTGAGGTTTCGTGTGACGGAAAAACAAAACAATCATCACTGGATGGTTTGCATCTGTGCTGCAACAGAGGAAGAGATTCATTGACTGAGCACTTACATGGATTATTGGGTGATATCTGAAAAGTTATGATGCCAAATTTAGGATCAAAGAAGAGAGACAATCTATCCAGAATGGACAGACACACTGAGGAGCTGCCAAAGGTAAGATTTCACTTTAAATGCTCAGACCTGAAAGCCAACATCAAGCAGTAAGTTTTTTGTAACAGCTTGTGCCAGGCTCTAATTTACCATGCTGATGAAAGTGTAAAATCAATGCCTCTGCAGATGAGTCACTAAATAACAACAGCTTTACTGTATTCTTGGTTCCAGAGAAAACTATTCTCTCACTTTCATTAACGTCAGCTCTGTCAGGCAAGAGGAGACAGAGTTCTGGTACACTTTATGGGAGTCTCTCAAGCATTTTTTACTTCCTCAATTTAACCCAACTTCCCTGCTGTTTGTAGTTTCCCACAACAGGAGTATTTATTTACCCAGAAATGTGACAGACAGTGAGTGATTTAAGGAAGGCAGTGTGTTCCTGTAATAGTGTGTGTTAAAGAGATACAGATGCTGATTGTATTTTGCAGTGCACTGGTTCCTCTTTGTCGTCCCACTGAGCTGAGACTGACATATCCCGACATCTGTGGCTCACTTTGTCAAGCAGAGAAAATCAGTTTGATCTCGCCTCTCTTATCAAACATCATGCATATATGTATAAACATCTCAGTGAAATATTGTATGAAAGATGTAAAAGAGATGCAAAGATTTAAAAAAAGGTTTTGCATTAGTAACCTGTGAGTAATTTGTTTGTTTACCGAGAGCAAGGGAACTTTAAATGCCTAGATTTTATCATAAGATAAGATAAGATTCACATACTTGGTTCACAGTAGGAATAACCTCTCAATCTTCTGTTGTGTTGCTGTGATTTCAGCTGAGCAACGAGCAGCAGCTGAGCATCATGCACATGGTGAAGAACGGAGAGCTGTCCATCGAGGATGCTCTGAACCTGGCCAGGAAGGACCAGGTGCTCAAACAGCAGAGCCTGGCTGAAGAGGTACTGACATTTTAAACTGAGCTCCCTCGATATTTTGTCGGTTGTGATCCCAAAATTCCCCTGACGTTAGCACTCAAGAGTTTTCACGTTGACCCGTCTCTGAAGGCACAGCTCTCGGTTCGACTCTCGGGAGAATAGGGAACATCAGAGAGGGATTTTATTGATTTTGTTTACATAGTTAAGAGCTGTTTAAACATTTGTCTTTAAATATATCAAGCAAATATCAAATATCAGGTCAGAGTTTCTTATTTGCTTTCTCGCTGAGACTTGACACCTTGTACCTTGTTTGTTTAATCTGTGCACAAACAGAAATATGGTGCAGTAACTTCTTAGTCTTATTGTCACCATGAGGTTGCCAGGCAACCAGTGGAGACACATAGAAGTGATGCGTGGATAAACTCTTGTTTGTTAAAGTGGTTATAATCAACATTTCATACAAACAATGGAGCACATTATTACTTGTTTGTGAAACCCACAGATTCATCACCTGACTGTGCAGTTCCCCTCAGTTCCATGAGCATCTGTCAGCTCATTGTTATAGTTTTTGACTTTAACGGCAACTTCACAGTTTTGGTTCACTCACAAGTTTGAAAACATCCACTATGTGCTACCTGACAGGTAGTAAACAGAGAAAGTAAGTGGCTAGCTACTGAAAATAGTAAAACATTTAGCAGTTAAAGAGCCAGAGATTTCCCTCAGGAGACCAACACAGAGTTAAAAGGGGAGTTAATGATATTGGATTTACATTCTCCTGGCATCCTCCACAACTTTAAATCAATGCTAATGTTGCTCTGGATGTATAAATGGACAGCTGATGGATAAAAAGTTCACCATATCATGAGAAAAGAAAGTAATATGTCAGTGTTTTGTTTCTGCTGCCCAAGTGCAGCCAGAAATTCCTCAACTGCAGGTCTAATAAATGGTTACAGCACTTCCTTAAACTGCAAATTGTTGTTTGTAATTAAAAACAGACAAAATACGACATTTTACTCAGTGAGCTTTAAAGGTGTTGGTAGGCCGACTGTTTCCCCCTGCCTTCAGTCTTCACCCTGGCTCCAGCTTCTTAACACACAAACAAGACTCCTCGAACATTATTTGAATTCTATATTGCTTTGTGACCTACTTAGAAACCAGTCTTTTAAAATTGACAGACCTGCTCCCCCACGTTTATCCTCTTCTGCTCTTTAAAGATTGTTGTGTTAATAAGCTGCTGAACCTGCTGGATCAGTTTTAAAATAAATCTGTCTCTGAAAAGTTTGATTTACCCACAGGTACTGGGGACTGTACAAAGTAGCTTTTGTTCTACACCTTAGCAGGAAACAGTCGAAGGACAAAAGATTATTTCCTTGAAGTGACCATGTTACATTGCTGTGTTTACACTGCCTGTTGTTCACTAGAAGGTGTTTTCCAGTGTGTGACATTTTTTTTTGGCTGCAGGAACAGAAGCCATCCCAGTACAACTTCAGTGTTCATAAGCACGGCAGATACAGGTGGCAGAAGCGAGTCCTTCAGGTGAGTCAACAACAACAAAATAAAACAAGGTTCCTGGTTCTCTATTTCCTCAACAGGAAACCAAATCAAACAAGACAGTTAAACAGTACTCGCCATAGCACAGTCATGCCATTCAAAATAGTTCAAAATTTTGTGGCAGCCCATCCAGGACATGTTGAGATATTTTAAGTAGAAAGTTTGACCTGCTGTGGCCTTTGATAAAAAGTCAAGAGATTACCAAAGTCTTTAGGAATCATCCTCAGAGAATCAGGAATATCAGTACAAAATTTCACAGCAGTTCATCCAATTTGGGCTTTTCACCCAAAGTGGTGGACTGACTGACTAACCACTAAAAGCCAGGTAGACCCAGCTAAAACTAAAGTAGTCTAATGTAACAGTCTTGCAATAGATCCCACATTCATGAAGGTTATAATGTTTTTTTTTATTTATTTTTAAAAACTGTTGAGAAGTGTTGATTTGGTTAGTTTGGAGGCTGCAGTTTGTGGTGCTACTAAAATGAGGTGTTACTGTTATATAGTGCACACTCATGGATATAAATATAGACAGCTAAATCAACACTGCTCTGAATCAGTTTCAGTAAAACCTTTATAAAGATATGATTGGTTTCAGCTACGTGTACCTAATAAACTGGGAACTGGAGTGCATATACTGTACTCATGCACTTACTTAAACACTGTCATCATGACCATCCAGATTGACTTCAAGACCAAAATGCTGTGCAGCATAGAGAAAGGCATCATCAAGCGGCAACTCGCCTTCTCCATCGTCAAGAGTTGTGATGATGGTGTCGGTTCCAGGTTCTCCATTTCCTTTAAAGGACATCATGATTACGAACTGGAGGCCACATCACTGGAGGACAAACACAAGGTGACATTTATATGTAGTGTGGATACTTTTAAGATATAAAAAGAAACCACTGTAGAAAACAACTGTTTATAGTGAATACAAGGAATGATATATTTGTGTCCTCCTTTCTTTTCTTGTTGAATAGATGATGCAACTTGTGAATCAGATCATTTATGGGAACATATACAGTGACCATGAGGAGGGAGATGCAGAAACTCATCAGCAACCTCAGGCATCACAGAGCCTTCCGAAAAGGCATCTTGTTACTACACAGAGGAGGACTGGCCTCATTCAAATGGGTGAAGTAAGGATGTGTCCTTATTGCAGTAGCTCTGCTATTATATAACAGCTACACAACAGATGTGCAGAATAGTCTGTGATAAGAACGGATTTGTGGCTACATGTTCAGACCCACATTCTCAGTCACAAATGAACTGGGCCACAACTGGCTTTCGAATGAGTTTGATGTCCCTAAATCATGTATGTACACGTCTAAAACTCTGATTTTAGGCGAGCACAGAGAAACTTTCCCCCCTTCAGCAGATGAATGTGAAAACAGCCTTCTAATATCAAACACACACAGCAGTCTGCACAGTGAAGCTCAGGAGACATAACAATGAGCAAAGCACATTTTTGAGTTGAAGAGGACTTGAAGTATTCTTAAAAATCAGTATGCATACAAAAGATGCTTGATTTTTTGAGTGTATTATTGTCCCACAGTGCTGTAGAACATTAACATATTTTAGAAATATGCTTTCACCTTTCTTGCTAGATGAAAAATGAAAAATCGATACTCTCATAGAACGTAGGGCCCAGTGGGTGGTTAGCTTAGTTTAACATGAAGACAGGGGGGAACAGCTAGTCTGGCTCTGTCAAAGGTAGAACATGCCCCTACCATTACTTCTAAAACTCACTCATTAACTAATCATTGTTTGTTTAATATGTATATTTCCAGCGCATAACTCTCCATAAAACCGTAAACAAATCCACGGGCATCACCTGTTCTTCATTCCCACAGTATACACCACTTCATTTCTACCTACACCCTGACAGATGGTCAGCGTTTCCTTGTGCCTTTGCATTCCAGCAACTACCTGAGTCTGTATCTGTATCAGCATCTGTATCTCTGCCTGTACCTCCCCTGCATCTTTGACTCTGTGAGTCACTTGTTTCCCACTTTCTGCAGCTCTGACCTGCTACCTGTACCTGTAAGCCTCTTATCAGCCATCTTTTTGAGTAGTGTTTCCTCTAACTGAACCTGTTCTTAGTGTGAGTCTGCATTTAGGTCATTTTACCTTACTTTTGAGTGTCCTCATACACTACCCACGGCAATAAGCTGTTAATTAGTGAGCTAATTTTCTTACCTTTGGACAGAGCCAAGCCAGCTGTTTCCTAATGTTTCCTGTCTTTATGCTAAGCTAACTGTGCCCAGCTGTAGCTTCATATTTAGGTAATGGACAGATATGAGAGCACAGAATATACATAGGCTCCAAGTGCACTAACTTTAAAAACAGCATGACACTTAATATAGAGTACATACTGAATACAACAAGCACCTGGTGTGGAACTGGGACACAGCTCAGGTGATGTTGTTGTGGTTTACATAACACACCACTCCTTCCTCATTTTGTTCCAGATATGAGGTCCAGCTCCACCCAGGCCAGCTAACACTGGTCCCCTACAGGAGTCGAGGCCCCACCGACGGTGAGGTGACATCCTCGGTGCCCGTGTCCATTGTGATTCACCTGTCAGATGGTGACACCAGAGTACAGAAACCTCACAGCCTGGACACTTTCACCCTGATCACACACAAAAATGAGTACCAGTGAGTGAGGGTTACTGAGGAAATATCACAACAGCTTTGCTTCTTTTCAAATTAACTTATAGCCTTGTAATAGTTTGTAATTTCAGTCTTCCACGCAATGCACTTATTTTTATTGTGGGAATTATGATGCAGCCTTGTCTGAGTGATTAAGCCATAAATATAGGCCTGAAGTCTTAATTACCAGTCTTATCTCAGAGAATAAGGGAAGCCGAGTTTAATGTTTTTGATTTATCTCAGATTCAAGGTGCCTGTATCAGATCAAACCAGTGCCCAGGGGGCCATCGAAAAGGAGCGAGATGCTTGGGTCCACGCCATTCACAAACTGTGTTCAGACTGGAAGAGGAAGTCCAAGTGTGAACACATGTTTATGGAGACAAATATTCTACGAAATCTCAGCATACCCGAAGACACAGAGGACACCAACACAGATCTTGAGTCAAGTGGTGAATTTAGTGGTGGGGATGTGCCTGTCGTTTATCCTCCAGTTGATTATGCAAATGCAGATCCCACTTCCAAAAGTGGAGATCATTTATCAGCCGGCGACATGAGTCCAACTCATCCCTCAGCTGATTATACAAAGCCTGTTCCTAAACCTCGCAGCGCTGTGAAGACTCCTGCTCAAGTTACCGGACCTGATGTTTTGGTGACCTCTCCCAGTGTTGTTGCTCCCTCATCATCACCCACCTCTCCTCCACCCTCACCCGCCTGTACTCCCTTCACATCCTCCTCCACGGTCCCAGAGACTCTCAAACATGAATCAGGCTCGTCAGTTGTGAAAGGGCCCTCACCCCAGATCATCCCGGCCGCCCCACCTTTACCCTTCAAACTGAAGACAACTAAAAGAAAAGCACGCACCAAGGCTTTCCACTGGGACCTAGTTGGCTCAGAGAAGGTAATACTGTCACTTTTCAGTTAAAACTTTATTCATCATAAGACACTAAATTACCATATTTTTACAATTAACTATAAAACTTACCAAAGATCTCATTAGTGTGAAATATTCATATTTAAATGCAGTGTTTCATTATTCGGGCAAACACAGAAAGGTCAGTATCAGCTTAGTTTATCCTCATTATTCTTCATATTGCATCATTGTTGGGAATTATTCTTTGTTTTGTCTTGTCAGTTATTGCTTCCCCGGTGTTGTTCCTTTCTAATGTTAACATTGATTTCCTCATAAAATGGAGTTGTCTCAGTGCTGAATTAATTTGCTTCTTGGCAGATTGCAAAATCATTTTGGATACAAGAAAGCACCAAGAGGATTGAAATCGACACATCACGCTTATACGAGCAATTTGCTGTTAAAGATCTGGGGACGTTTGGTGCGCCTGAGCAGAGTAATACCCAGCATATTATGCTCAACCAGAAGATTGCACACAACTTCAGTGAGTAGCTCAACAATGAATGTTACTGAGACATTGCTTATAAATATTGTCCGCTTCAACTGATAATTTTCAGCATTTCAGGAAAGAGATAAGACTTTCTCAGCAAAATAATAATTTCCATGTTGTAATGAAACGCCATTCCTCTTGATTAAGTCAAATAAATGTTCTAATTTCCTCAGCGAATTAGAACTTGTGGTGTGAAGTAAGCTCACTCTCTTCACAACCACCAGATGGAAGCACCACATAAAAAAGAGTAACTGGGATTTCTGCAGAAACAGTGTGAACATCAAGCTCTTTAGATTTCATAAATGAAACTTTAATTGCCCAATTAAAGAGAAGCTGACCTGAGAACTCTGTTAGGGAGGGCTTGTTAATGTTGCCACTTTGCTCCTTTTAAAACATTGGTTGAGACTCTAATGATGCCACAGCAGCTGTAAAAGCAGATAGATGGATGTTCCTCATATGTGTCTGCAGGGGGCAGTGTGTCACCAATCCAGCGGTGCCATAACTGCCCGTGCAATCTGCAGAGAGCTATTGTGAAGTGGAACATTCTATTTCTTATCTAATGGCTTTTCACTTTTGATTAACTGAGTGTATGTGGCTTGTATATTTCAAGACCCAAGCCAGGGGAGAGCATTTCAGAAGCTTCCTCTCACAGGTCCTCCAGCGACACTGAGAAGCGATACAGATGTGGTGGTGGTGGGGCTGCTAAATGGAATCAGAGTGAATGTGCAGACTGGCAACATAATTAGAGTTCACACGTTCATAAAATATGGAGAAGGGATCTAAGCGACAACGACAGCGATTTCACTAGTATTCGGAGTTCTGCGCTCCTCCCTGACCTGGAAACTTTGGTTGTGTCAGGAGCAGGAGCTGAGTGATGACAGCCTGCAGGCAACCCAAGGCCATGCATCTTTCTGCTGCAAGCTTCAGAAAAATTTAGACATTTGAAGAACAAAGGAGACTCTCTCTGTCTTTCTGTCTGTCCTACTTCAGTCCTATTAACGCCAATATAGAAAGTGGCATTTCAGCAGTGATGGAGGACACACTCAGATCTACTTTACTTAAGTAGCAGAAGCAGTAGAAGCATAAAAAGGAAAATTTCTGCATTTGAAATGTCAATCAAGGAAAAGACTTATCAGCAAACTGTACTTAAAAGTAAAAGAAGTCATAAACCAGGAAAGTTGCACCTTTGATTTTACTATTAGAAATGATTATATATTAGTAGCTGTCAGTTACATGTAGTGTTGTAAAAGTGCAATATTTCTATAAAATGTGACGTAAAATGAAAATACTGTACAAAATGCAATACACACATTTTTGTTTTGTATATAAAATCTTAATCTGCAAAGTAAGCAGTAACTGTGGTTGTAAATTAAGGTGCAGCAGTAAAAATATTTGCCTCTAAAGTTAATCGAGCAAGTAGAAGTATGAAGTAGCAGAAAATAAAAATAAGCAAGTGCAGAGCAAGTATCTAAATTTTGTACTTAAGTGTGGTATATGAATAAATGAACTTACTTTACACCACAGCATTTTGGATCAGACTTTAAGGGGACATTTTAATCAATAAGAGCTTTTTTTTGGTAATAAAAACAAAAGAGAATCAGTCCAGAGGTGACTTCTGCCTGTTTACTCTCTGAAAACACAGGAACAGGAACTCCCCCAGGATCTGTTCTCATAGAAGCCAGACATGAAAAAAAATAAAAATAAAAATAAAAATCAGTTGTTAATAGGACTTCTCTTCCTCTCCCTCTCTGCCTATCTCTTGGCATCCCTCACACACACCCTCCCTGTTCTTGTTTGCATGTTTATCACCACAACCCCCACTAAATTCGAGCTGTTTATTCAGCTCATATCTCATTCTTTGCCACACTTTTTATTCATCTGATCTGATTACACTTGGAGCCAGCGTGTGTGTGAAAGCTCAGCAGACACTCAGACTCCACCTCCATCAGATAATATCACATATGTATCAAGTATGTGATCAATAATTAACAACCAAAAAAACTCAGAGGTATTAATTAGCATCAGGCTGCCGCTCTTACTTTTAAAAACATTGTTTGCAGTTGCACACTGAGGCAGATGGAGTTGGACAGCTTGAGCAGGTGGTTGTTTTACTGTTGTACTGCGGTTTTGAGTGGTTTCCTCTGGTAATCTGCATGATCCTTGTGGGCAAGCAAGAACATCAGCTGTGTCTGGAGTCCATAGGACAAAGCTGTAATGATCCGTGTACTAATTTATAGTATCTTAAGTACTCCGCAGGAATCCAACCACTGACAACAAGACTGTGGCTCATGATGTCTTTTGACTGCATTCTGCTGAAAAATACCCACAGAGCAGATGAAAGACAGAGATACAAAGTCGATGTGTGGATGTGTGTGTGTGGCGGAGGGATTCTGTAACACTAATGGCTGCGACTGGCTCTTCTCTGCATGCCGCCACAACGTTGAAATCCGTTTTAATACAGTCTAATGAGAAGAAACATCTTCACACAGAATGGCTTCTGCAATATGTTGCAGTTACCCATCACCTTTGATGATATCAGCGGTGGGAGACGTGCTCACATCTCTTAATTGAGTAAAAGTGCCAAGAAAAGAGACTGTCCTGTAAAAAACAAACCCATAGGTCATCTGCACAGCAGGTTACTGCAGCCCATTGTTACGTCTTATTGTTAAGTGACATCTAGTGGCTGTAGTAATTGTGATGGGGACAAAGCAGATGACGTGATATAAAGAGCAAATCAAGAGAAGGTTGGGGTGGATGGATCGACCAAACAGAGGACTCAGTTAGGTATTTTAGTCCAATGGTTCCTAACCTTAGTGGTCGGGGTGCTCCAGAGGGTGACGAAATCAGAGGGGTTGTGGGACGAATCATGGGGGAGGGAAGAGGAAAAAACAAAGTTCTTTTGCACAATTTTGCATAAATATTTTAGATGTTGAGCAGAACATTAGATTTTTTTGTGAAGAATTGGATAATTTTACCTCTTTTGGCCTAAAACGATTATTTAAATGAAAGTGGCTGTTTGGTGGAATAGCTAACAACATCGAAAATGTGATGAGAGGCCCCAACTGCACACTGTTTTTTATGCAAACCCACAAGCCTGAAAAACTGATAAACAAATTTTTTATGCAAAACCTTGATTTGAAAAGTAACTATTGTTGTCATATAACTGTAGTTTACAATCTTTTCTATCTTAAAGAGAGAAGTAGAAAGTAGTAGGAAATTAGCATACAATGGACATACACAAGTATAGTAAAGTACACGTACTTTAAAGATGTACTGAAGTACAGAGTAAATCTTTCTACCACTGAATGAGATCCATTCTGGTTTTGTTTAGAATATGTGTCCAACTAATATGGTTATTTACCTTGAGGGCCCCGGTGCATGCTGCCTATTTAATGACTGGAAATGTCGCACTGCTAATTAAAAGTACACCTGTGGCTTCCTGCACCCAGTGGGACACACTCTCCATCTCCATACTCTAATTTGCCAGGGCAATGCCCAGTTTGTCTGAGTGCCAGTCAACAAAGGGCTTGATTTGCACTTGTGTGTTTTTCTGTAGGCCAGATGAGACAGCCTAACCCTCACTGTCGAGGACACTAGTGGCGCTCAGCATTGTTTTTGACGATAGATGTCGTGATTACCTCATTTGAAAACGTGACATGAAATCCTCTGTTGTAGTAGTGAGTGAATTTGTATGTAAGTTTTTAATGCAAAGGATTTAGAGATCTTTTCATGACAGCTTTGTACTTCAAACATGCTTCTTATCATCTACAGTTAACATGTATTTTTGGATTGGAAATGCTCAAGTCAGTTTTTATGGACTGTAAAAGAAACAGTTTGGCATTTTGGGAGATACACTTATCCACTTTCTTAGAGTTAGATGAGAAGATTCATACTGTTCTCAAGTTTGTCTGTTCAATATGAAGCTTGAGTCAGCAGCAACTTATCCTATCTTATCTAATCTTAGCCTAGCCTAGCCTAACCTGGCTTAGTTTAGCTTGTCTTAGCTTATAGTATCTTAGCTTAGCATAAAGAATGGAAACAGGGAGGAACAGCTAGCCTGGTTCTGACCAAAAGTAACAAAATCTGCCAACCAGCACCTCTAAAGCTCACAAGTTAATATGTTACATATTATTTGTTTTACTTCAAAAACTGACGAGTAAAAACGACAAGTTACAGTTTTATACAGAGTTGTGTGCTGGAACTATTTCAGTGGCAGTTGTTTTTATCTACTGGATGTTGTAGTGATTAAACAAACAAGATACAACGTGCAAGAACAACTCGCAGAAAAACAAGTGTATTTTGTATGTAAGGAATTCATGAGATTGGCTTTTAGAAAAAGTTTTGAATGCTGACAACCAACACACTTAACAAAAGAACGTTGGAGGTGGTGCCTCCAAAGGAAAAGAAAATTGTGTCACCCAGTCAATACCTGAGTGTCTAACAGGCGTGAGTAACTATATTTTGTGAAATTCACCATGTGTTTTACATACATGTCCAAAATTTCTGAAGCAGTCTCCTAATGAATGCTCCTTTTAGCTTCTGAATTATGCAGGGGCATTTTCAATAAAACTAAAAAAATCACATCTGCTTTGACTTGATAGAATGCAAATTTGTGCATTTCCCTTAGGCATTTCTGGGAAAGTAATTAAGCAAAGGACCCTTTGTCTTCACAATGCTTTTTGAGTCATTTCATCGCAGGATAAGAAGACTATCTGTCAAGAGGAAAGCTTTCATGTACCATTGAGTGTGTTGACTTTTTCTAATCTATTGTTCTCCTAGACATTTTCCTCAAAAGTTTTCCAGTTCAGCCGGGAGAGCTGAAGGACAAACTGTTCATCGTTAACGAGGAAGATGGAGGCCTGTCTGATGAGCACATCACCTCTCTGAGGAGGTATGACTTTGTGCCCAAAAAAAGAAAAAAAAAAAACATGCTGATTTGTATTCATTCCTTACTGTGTCGCAACTGAAGCCGAGAGGTGAATGACTTTTTGTGCCTGAGTCCGTGGGCGGTTGATGCGTGTTTTCACTGGCAGCGGCAAAACCTTTGGAAAATAGCAGCTTAACAAATCACAGACAAGGGATGTGAGTGCATGGTACAGTAAGGACAATGTGAAACAGGGGAAACCACTGCCAGTTCATGTGAGGAAGGCACACGATTTGCACAGCAGTCTTCACAGTGTTCTAATACTAAAGAGCAGATGCCAGAACCTTTTACCAGAGCAGCTTACTAATAAAAGTTTTATCTTGGGTTATTTGTGGAGATGGAAACTATTGACATGCCCTCAGGAATATAACAGTGAAAGCGGGTAAAATGCTTCCTGATTCTTACCTGCAGTTTGCTCAGTGGCCCTGGAATCTGACCTCCTAGAAGGCGAGAGTGATCTAATGTACTGTGTGGAGGATTTTATTTATTCTATGAAAACGTAATATATATTTTAATGTGCTGTGGCGCAAGCCTGAGGAATACAATCTTAAAAGAACCACTCCCAACAGGTGCTGCAATATTAATGACCGGTGCTACTCCGGTGGCACATAGCTTGGCCCATGAAAAAGTGAATGCCTTTGGTTTGAGGTCAGATTGTGTGGAAATGACAGAAGGAAGACGTCCAATTTAAGATGACGGGGTTCAAATTCAGTGCAAGTGAGTAAATGGCTGTTCCCATCAGTATCTCGCTGCTTTATAGAAGCTGACGAGGACCATCAGCACTACTCTGCTTTTAATCACTTGCCTTTCTCCAGGCCACTGGAAATCAATGCCAAGGCATCAGTCCAAAGGAGGGAGATAAAGATCATGTGATGATATAAGGGAAAAGTACATGTGACAGAAGAAGAAACATCCCCAATCACAACTTTAATGTTTAAATCAAATCTATAGATCTATATGCATGTTTTTAGTTTTTTTGTTGGATAAATAAGGACTATTATTTCTTTACAAATACGCAGATAATCATCAAATTATCAAACACTAAAATTTTACAGCTGATTGAATGTTTTTAAGCTGGAATCTAATCCACAGCTTCATAGACAGCAGGTAGAGGAGTCCATACATTTTCAACATGCTCTCTTTCCCCATAGCAATAAAATATTCACTATGGTATCTACAGGCATCAACTCTGGAAGGAAAGTGTCTTACTTTTATGATTGTTGCCAAGTTTTTTCTCCAGTCTCTCTGTTGAGGGCTGAGGACAGGTATCTTTGTGTCCTGTCTGATGTGGACCCTAAAAATGGTCCTAATCTTTTTTTTTTTTAACAAATGACAATGTATGAAATGGTTATGTGTAATGTAAAAGGAGTTAGATGTAGTAATTAACAGTCACTGCATGTCGTCAGCACCGTTTTCAGGTTTTTTTAGGTGAAAAAAGTGAACGGCACCTGCCCATCAGCAGACAGCAGACAGACTAAATTATCGACCAGCTTGTGAAAGCAGTGAATCATTTAGCAGCTAAAAAGTCAGATATTTCCCTCAGGGGTTGGTGGAGACCAAAAATAAGAGCTAACGGAAGATTGAATATTAGACTTGTATTCATCTGGTGCACGTAAACACAGCAACTTTTGCCAACAAGTTCACCATATCAGCTTAAAAGGTAATAATATGACAGTGATGTGTACATAGCTACAGTTCAGCTTCAGTTTCCATTGACCCCAAGTGGCCAGAAAAACAGTTACTGCAGGTTTAAAGACCTCAGATGCTGTTTTTGTGAATACATACCAAACAAATGAATCTGACTTAATCTTTACATAACAGATTTAGCCAAAAGGCCACTTTCTACCTGACTGATACTTTGAAGAAAAACAGAGAAAACATCAGAGATATTGCATGAATGAGATGAAGCCCAGGCTGTTTCTCAAATCAGCTGGAAGTGTGTTCCAGCCATGTAATGACCGGAGAGAAAAGGCTGATTGGCTAAATGAGCTTTTCCTTTCTGGTGTGGTGCACTCACCTCTATTGACAGATCCAGTGTGCGCTGCCTGTGGTTTTCTCCACCAATAGACACAGTGGAAGGAGCAAGACTGTTAAAGCCCCTGCAATCAGAAACAAACCTGGTATTACTCCAAAGGATTAAATATTTGTGACTAGATTAACAACATCAGTATTTAAATAAATGTATGTGGGCATTATTAGTTGCAACCCGGTGAGAAGAACATAGAGAAAAATGGAGGAAAGAAATAGAGAGACCTCTTATGAGAAATAATCAAAACTGTTCCAACTTTGGCAGAAAATGGTGGGCTCATGCACGACAAGGAGCTGCTTGAGAAAACACAACGTCAAGGCCTTTAAGTGTTTTAAAAACTAGCATCTGCATCTAACAAGAGCAGTGATACTGTTGTGTTTGTTTTCATGTTCAAGGTATGTCCCCACCATGGACGACGTGGAAATGTACAAATCCCACAAGGGACCTGTGTCAGAGCTGCATATTGTGGACCAGTACATGATGGAGGTACAGTTCCCCATATTAGAACATAATTACGATCACAGAATTGAGATTGAAAATTCCTTTTGATTTGACTCACGACACCATGACCAAAGCAGAATCAAATGCAGGTCTTGCTCATGTAGAGAGCTCATCGAGTCTCCATTTACCTATTTGCACATTCACACGCTGTGGGTGTCATGACAAGTTCTTACCATTCATCTGGTTATCACCTTCCAGCATGCCTGGCAGTCATGTGACCCATGGGTGGTTGGTTCAAGGCTGCGAGAAGGGTAACAGATGAACAGCAGGATCAGCCCACGGTGCCGCTTAGGAATATTTTGACACCAGGCATAAGATATTTCTCAAAGCATGACACTTATGGAAACCTCATGCACGTCGGGAGGCACCAGTCGGCCTGAATGCTGCTAAACAGACAATATTAACATTCACGCTCACGTTCACTCCTACAGGCAATTTAGAGTCGCCAATTAAACTAACCTGCATGACTTTGGACTGCGGGAGGAAGCCAGGGCACCCGCAGGAAACCCACACAGGCACGGGAGAACACAGACTCATACAGTGCCCCACTGAACAGCAACATGTAATTGAATGAAGCATAACAA
>BRZM01000009.1:5278828-5363043 GCA_033238685.1 Lates japonicus
CTAACCTGCATGTCTTTGGACTGTGGGAGGAAGCCAGGGCACCCGCAGGAAACCCACACAGGCACGGGGAGAACATGCAGACTCCACACAGAAAAGCCCCGACTGAACCAGGGTTCAAACCCAGAGCATTTGTGCTCTGAGGCGACAGGGCTCATTAGCTGCAGCATTATTTCCCTGCTAGCACACTAAACTAAGATGATGAACACGGCAAACATTATACAGAGCCTTCTAAACATGCATGTTAATGTTGTTATTATTAGTATGCTGATGGTAGCATTTAGCTCCAAGCGCCACTGTGGCTAAATGCAGTTTCGTAGAGCTGCTAGCACGGCTTAAGGCCCTTTGTCTTGTTTTCCTTTAGATGGCTGGAGATAGTCTGATGGCCTAACAACTCTGAATAATCACTTTCCTCTCAGGATGTCTGCGGAGGATGCAAGAGTGGAATCTGAGAGCAAATTTTCTACCATTGAAGGAAAAATTTCAATATATTAGTATTGAAGCACTGACCTTTTCCTTAAATGAGCCAATCAAATCCTAATCATGCTTTGCAGGCTATCATACTCTGATTCGTGGTAATGGTCTGTTCTGTGTCTTGCACATAGCTGCCTCTTCTTAGACTACACTGTACAGACGTGGCCTTAAGTGTTGGTGCTTTACACTAATTGGCATCCACTATTCTCTATTGCATATTTAATAGAACAGACAAGTTGCTTTTAATTATCTATGTAACATATTATTTTAAATAATGCAACAAATGAAAATAGTGTGGACAAAAATATTAACCTATAACCACCCTTTTAAGTCAATCACTTCAATGAAGAGCTTTCTGTAGCTTTTAATGAGACTTCTTTGCTTCTGTGGTGGTGTGGCTCATTTCTGGAGAGCATACTGCTCCATTTCTCTCAGGGTTGATGGTTGCCTTCTCCCTTTCAGCTCCTTCCATAGATGTTCACTTGGATTAAGATCAGAGCTCACAGCGGGCCACTTCAGAGGTCCAGTGTTTCCTTCTCATCCATCCTTAGGTGCTTTCAGATGTATGTTTTGAGTCATTATCCCGCTCAAGGAGCCATGACCTGCAACTGAGACGCAGCTCTCTGACACTGGGCAGTATGTTTTTGCTCCAGAATGTCTTGATAATCCTCTGGTTACATGGTGTTCTGCACAGATTCAAAGCACACCGTGCCAGACGCAGCAAAGCAACTCAATAACATAACTGAGCCTCCTCCACGTTTCACAGTGGGGATGGTGTTCTTTTCTTTGAAAGCTTTTTTATTTTCCTCTGTGAACTTAGAGCTAATGTGACTTACCAAAAAGCTTTAATTGGTAAGTTGTACCTTGATCTTGGAGGTCAAAGTGTATCAGTTTTCCTTGGTTGTTTTTCCACCATTCAAACTATCTTCCTGTTCAATCTGGGCCAAGTTCTCCTCTTGCAGCTAAAGTCTCAGTTATACTTGATTATGGACGTGTATGCGAACAGCTGCCGACACCACGGACGAAGACTTAAAAAAGACATTCGTGCAAGAAGAAGAGCTACGTCATCTGCTATACATGCAAAAACCTAGAATAAAGGACATGGTGAGTGTGGCCACTCAAATACAACGGCAGACCCTAAGTACACAAGTCTGCATGGACACAACAAATTAGTGGGTATGTGGATGTTTGCACAGTCACGATGACAAAATTTACATCATGTGGACCCTAGAAACACTGAGCAACTATTTTCTTCCTTATCTCCTCAGACAACTCTCTTCTTTTCTTTGTGTGGTGCACACAGTGATAACAAACAGCATTTCAGTAGGCTGAATGACTGATTGTAAGACTGAAGATTGAATATTCTGCACGTAATAACACTACAATCCACTGAATTATCCCCACTGCTACCGGGTGTCAGTCATTTTGTCCAGGCCATTTTAGAAGTTCTGTGTAAAATAAGCAACAATTCATCTCTTTTCACAGCTTCTTGATTTATTCTATGCCAAACTAAACACATGCAGGTATTATTCTCAGGAAGAACGGAGCATTGTTGCATTGAGGTGTAGCGGTGCCAACACTTTTGGCCACGACTGTATACGAGGTCTTTGAATGTTCTTAAATCATGCCAGTCGTCATTTCACTGGGAATTGAAATCCTGAGAATATTTTCCTCTTAAATCTCAAATTTGGTGCACATGAGAGTTGAAAAAGTCAGCAAAATACCTGAAAATGTGATTACTTTAAATCCAGTGACTAATGTGTGAACACAGTTTTATCCCAGGAGGAATTAAATTATAACAGTGTTACCTTGGCATGGAATCTGTTAACCATTAGAAATTAAAAATGTGTCAGGAAATGTGACAAGATGAAGCGCATGGTGCTTGAGAGTGTGGAGGATGACACATTCTTCTTCTCCTTTCTTTTTTTTAAATAGCTAAATGATTACATGGTCTGAATTTCTAACACTAATCTTAACATCTTTCCTGAACCATCCATCAGACCAAGTGCCCTTTGGCTTTTGGGAGATACCTGTGCATGAGCGAGACGGTCTGACAACGTGGAGTGATTTATTAGAGGTTAGCGCAGACACAAAGGTCGACTAGGCAGCTCAGCCAATCGTTTCGAGGTGTCAAGCCTTACGTTTCTCTGTTAAATCAGCCTGTCGACAATCCCGCAGTACTCCACTTTCGCCTGAGGTAATCTTGCCAAACAACTTGAGTCTGCGGGAACAAGCTGCAGCCATCCAACACCTGAATCTCCCTGCAGCATCTCCCAGCAGCACTGCTTTTTTTAAGATAATTTTGAATAATCACAGAAAATAGCTTGTGTGATGATGTGATAATTGCACTCTTCTCTGTGTTCACACAGCTTGTTACACTCACATCTTTTCCCCAATTGCAGATGTGCAACATTCCCCACCTGAGCACACAACTGGACCTGCTGCTGATTCTGAGAGAGCTCCCGATCAGCATGAGCGATCTGCAGCCTGTGAGTTTACTTGAACACCTACAGAGTCAACTCAAAAGGTTGAGCTGTTTTAAAGTTTGGCCCATTCCCACAAGCTAAAAAAAAGGGTAAAACCACAGATACATGATGAAAGACGAGCATGCAAATTTATTCCGTAATGCAAATACTAATGGTCAGATACATCGTGGCTTTAGACATAAATGAAAAGAACATCTGGGCACAAACTGACATTAATACATGAAAGCTTTCTTCCCTCTGGTTTGAGTTTTATGTTTGAAGTGGTGAGTGAAGTAGTCTCTATTCTATTTGCTGGATGGTTAAGTGTCTTGAAAACAGAAAGGTTTGAGAGGCACTTTAAGACACCTCTCTTCATTTGATGGAGAGAAGAAAAGATGGATCTTAATCAAATCAAATCAAGTTCCATTTTTCTGTAGGTGGTGTAAAACATACAAAGTTTCTATCTTTATCAGAAACCCAATGAAAACCCACTTTGGGGTTTTCACAGGGGAGAGCTGTGGAAAAATTCATGAATTTAACTTCATTCTGCAAAGTTCTGGACTCTCTTCAAAAACAGGCACTCTTAAATTAACACAGGTAAAATGAAATTAAAAAAACAACAACACAAAGTTACAATTTAAATAAGTGGGTTTTTTTTAAAGCTTATTTTAGCATTCTCCCGGCCCACACACACTCAGCCAAATGTTTGAGGTAGGTGCAGTGTGAGTATTTAGACATGCCAGGTTCATCGTTAGTCAGATGAATCGTTAACACTCTTATAGAGGATTGTGGTTTATTGGCATTGGGGGCTGCAGGGTGTGAAGATATTGCAGTCCGACAAGCATTCCTCCCAGCTCCTCTGTCGTTTTTATTTTATTTTTTATTTTTTATTTGACTCTCTCAAGCTTCTGTTTCTTTCAGCATCAGTGCTTCAGTCCTAATCTCTTGTCTGCTGACTGTCTGAGAATGAAGAGAAACAATGGATAAGAATGATGGCACTGTAATCCATTGACTGTGACAGCAATTTTTCTTTGTCTAAAACACAGAGACAAACATATTGTGCACTGGCAAGAAAGATTAGCAATTTCATTAAGTTTCAATTTACTCTTGGCTGTTTCTTCCTGATGTTATTTCTCTTTCTACTTCCTTAGATTTATTAGAAAAAAAGGTTATTTTTTGATCAAATGTTGGTATTTATGTGCAGGTACTCTGTGACAGAGAGTATGCTGCTCTCTAATCTATAATCCACAGTGTAGAGTGCCACTGTCTCGCAGTACATGTTCAAACATTGAGAGGTTGGGGTCCTCTCTGTCGCAGAATACTTTAAATCCTTCAAATCTCTGACATGACAAACTTCTTAAGGTTCAAACATTAAGGAGGATTTACTCGCCAACTGACAGATGGAGCTTGAGGAGAGGAAATGGAGAAGTCACCACTTGGGGAATGTATCTCACCTGCAGTGTTCTTGTTGGTGCTACGTTTCACTGCCAAGATGACAGATTTTACACTTCATTGTGGACCTGGCTCAGTCTATGAGGTGTTTGTTGTGCTCTGTCTGCACCTGTTTCTAAATATAAGTAAGAGAGTCAAAGACACAGAACCGAAGCCAGTGATGCAGTAGACAGGAAGAGCACTGGACTGGGAGGTATCCCCTGAAGCCGTAATGTACTGGATAAGAAAACCAAATAAAGCTGTGGTTGGGATATAGTCATGGGAGGTACTGAAATCAAGTTCAAATTTGATTGGATTGCTCAAAGGTATATGCAGGTGTAGACCTGTTTGGATGGTTCCCATTGAAAAGGGAAATTAACCAACATGCACTTTTATGTATCGGATGTGTTTTCAAACAATATTTTTCTTTTGCTTTATAAGAGAAAAGACTTCAAGGATGAAGACTAACTGGTTGGTTTGAGAGCAGTTTAAAGCTGCGTCCCTAAACTTTTCTATGGGAACCATCTGGGAATATCTGTGGATCAGACAGACACAAATGGGGCTATAGTCTCCACCCACACCTCCCTCACCTGTGTTTCTAGATCAGGAGGTGGAGGTGCAGTGAGAAATTAATAAATTAGAGCACAACTATGCTCTTTTGGAGATGTAATATAGCTCCTGCCAGCTGAAATGTCAAACACACACCTCCTCCTATGATAACGCTTTGCTAGTTAAGACCACGCATGGCTGTGACCCACGAGCTAACAGTCAGATTTTACATGATGGGAGGGGTTAGCTAGCTGCCCCACGTCACATTTGATTGGATACATTTATGTACATGCTCCCAAGTTCAAGATGAATCACTAGAAATTTGTTTTAAACCCTCAAAATTAGATTTTATGGACATATGTGAACAACTAACACAGGGACAAAGGATTAAAATTTGGAAAATGAATTTTATATTTCACATGTTTTTGGAGTAAGAAGTGACAGACATATATGTCATGTTTTTGTAAGATTAACTTCCCGACCAAATCATAAGGTCCTCTAAAAGCAGGTTGCACGATGTCATGGGCTGGGCTCTTTCAGTTATCTTTTATACAAACTACAATTTTTTGCCACGATGGTGCAGATGGTCCTGTGCAAAGCCAGCTGATGTAATGTAGCTGGATATCTGCTTTCTCTTCTGCGTAATTGAGACTGTCCCACCGGTAGGTTTTGGGAAGTTATTCTTAAAACAGGAGCATATGGTGGGAGTGTTGTTGCTGGCTGGCATGGACTGTATTTGGAATAGCTAACTCTTTGTCAAGGACTACGATTCCCAAAGCATCCGCTCCTTTTTCCTCCAACACACTATTGGCAAAATGTAAAATCGCACTTTCATTGCTTTTTCAGTTTTCCAGTATGATTTATATCCATATTCAACAGGATGTGTTCAGAGCTGGATAAGCAGGGAAATTGTGTGATATTCTAGAGGGATATTTGTACTTGACACAATTGCATACCAAATAATAATCTTGCTGAACAACAGGGCCTTGATTATTCATTTTATGAGGTCAAATGAGGTGTTGAGAGATGGCTGTTTATCTTCATAATGTAAAATACTAAAGCCTGGAGTTATTTTTGTCTACACTTTGTCAGCACAGAGAACGGAAAAAACAAGCTTCAGCCTCATTCCGCTTAAATTTTGTAAAGTTGTTGTGTGGAGAAATGAATGTGAGAGCCCATGTGCGGTTGGATTACAGAACAAAATGACTTTGCTCTATGCCCCTGTGTTTGTCTTCCAGCTGATTAACCAGAAGATCAGAATGTGCACGCAGCTGTGCAACTGCAGGTCATTTGTTTCCGTGCTGGAGTACCTCCTTGCCATTGGCAATTACCTCAACGAGAACGCCGGAAAGGAAAAGGCCAAGGGATTCCGCCTCTCCTCCTTAACTAAAGTACGACTCCACCACTGTTGCCTGACCTTTGATTGAGTTGCAGCACTAGGCTAATAAGACTACTCATTGATATACACAGCAGGGCTTCTGTGCATCTTCTTTCAATTTTCTGTCTCATCCTTCCTGTTCTGGTCACTCAAGTTCACTCAGGTCTTTGACACAAATCATTCTGACAGTTGTGTGATAGGATCACTGCCTGGCTTCACAGGAGAAATCAAACTTTGCCCGAAGTGTGGCCACAAGTGGCTGAATCTCTTAGTAGTGATCGGTCATTAACTGCAGTCAGTCAGTGGTTGTTGAGCTTATCATTGAGCCAAAAAGTCTGAGTCTGTTTTCTGGTATATTTAAATGTGTGGCCTGACATTTTGGGAAATACATTTTACTTTTTTAAAGAGTTAGGGGAGAAGATCGATGCTACTTTCATTTTTATCCAGTAAATATACAGCTACAGTCAAACTAGCATAAAGACTGGAAATGGGGGGAAACAGCTAGCCTGAATCTGTTCGAAGGTTACAAAATTCACACCTTAAAGATCAACACATGGGATCTGTTTTTGCTCATAATTTAAAAACTTTAAACCAAAACTTGTCATTTTTACATCAGTTTGAACATCAGTTTTTAAAGAAATGGCCGAGCTCATTGTCCCCATAAAACCACAACATCTCAGCTTTTGTTTGTAGCAAACAAACATGATATAATATGTTGATCAGTGAGCTTCAGAGTTGCTGGTTGGTGGATTTCGTTATCTTTAAACAGGGTCAGGCAAGCTGTTTTCCCCTGTTCTTAGTCTTAGTTAAGTTAACCATCTGCTGGTTGTAAGCTGTATCCAACAAGTCGTCCAACCTGAACGACCATGTATGTCACTAGTACTCTCTGATGGTCACTGTCCAAACAAACAATAGTGGCTACCAGTTTCAAAGAGGAAACAAACAGCGGTCTCCCATGTCAAGGTTCTGTGTCTTGTTGACCCATCCATCCACCTTGATGTCCTCCTGACACAGACTTTATTGCCCCTTTTACAATTCAACATCACCTGACCTCCAACTTTGCCCCCGTCATAATTTCCACGGCCACTAGAGGGTGCCTAACAATTAAACGTAAATATGGCTTGTAATTAGCTGCTTGCGCAGTCTCGTTTTTACTGTTGTCAGTGGTTTGTGAGAATATTTTCTCCCTTCTTCCTTTGTTTTTAGTTTGAACAACTCTTTTGAGTGCCAGTCCATCTACTGGGAAGTTTTAAGGGGCAGTGCTCTTGGCACAGAAGTGAAACATCCTCTGCTCCATTTAATGAAGCCGAGGCCTTGTGTTCCCTCAGAGGTGTTTCCAGGTCTAATTGAGAAGAGTAAACTGTTGCTGCCTGAGATAGACTCTCGTCAAATTAAAGGCTGACTGCTTCCAAGAAAAATGCATCAAGGTTATCTCAGATATTTTTAAGGTTCTTGTTTTTTTTTTTTCTTTGCGAGCATCAATACTCGGTGCATGCCTTGCCCTCAGAGGCTGGCTTGAGCCTTAAATTGGTAAACAACATAACCTAGAAAAAGACTATGAGTGCCCATCACAGGACTAGAGAGGTCCCACATGCATTTCAATTATGTGGCACCATTAAGTGCAACATGGCTTTGAATTTTAGAGCCATCATTACCATCATACAAACATAGGATAATATGAAAGCAATAACAGTTACTGCTGGCACTCCTCTTTCTACTACTACTCTGGAACCTACAAACAGTTTAACAATTAGTTCACGTGTAAACAGAATCTTTGCATTGACATCCTATTCTTTCCCTGACCTTCAGTAAGAAAGCTGCATATTGCAGCAGCACAAATAGGTGTCGATGTACAGTAAACATATGTGTCTTTCCTTTATGTCCAGTCCTTGTGCTGACAGAAGACTATGTTTGTGTAGGCCGTGCCCTTTTTTTTTCACTCACTGTATTTTCTCCATCCCCAGCTCTCCCAGCTCCGTGGTAGTGATAGGAAGTTCACCTTGCTCCATGCCCTTGTGGAGCAGATCATGTTGCATGAACCGTGCCTGGCCACTTTTACCCAAGAGTTGGCAGAATTTGAAACTGTCCCTGGAGGTATTTACTAATCAAGATTTGATCAAAGCTGAAAAAATCTGTGTGGTCTGTTAAGTGAAACGTCTATTTTCTGTGTGTGTGTCTCTGGTTTTTTTTTCTGCTCTGTTTTGGATAGCCTCCATCAAGGGCCTGACCGCAGAAGTAGATGGTGAGTAGATCAGATTTTACTACTGCGTCCAAAGACTCTTGTTCTTAAACTTGCTGAGATTGCTGTAATACTGACCCTCCTTTTTTTTGTGCCAACGCAAGTTATTTGTGAGGAAGTGTGATAGTAACATTTACTAGAGATCTCTCTGTAATTGTAGTTTCAGCTTAATCCAGTATATTGTCTATATGATGACTTACAAACAGTTGCCACAAGCACAAATGCAACACTTCACGGGATCACACAGGAGACAGCATCTGATTTAAAGCAGCTATTTGCTTCAGTGGTCAAAAATGATGGATGGTAACTGAGGTTTGTGTGTGTGTGCTTCAGTCTTGAAGAATGAACTGCAGAAAGTCATTCAGTACAGAAAAACATGCAAGAAGAGAAACGCTGGAGCTCATAACCCAAACTTCTCCAAAGACCTGAAGGTGAGGTAGCAAACCCTTAGGTTATCATTTATTTATGTATTCACTTAAAGGTACGACGTGTCCTCTTGTAAACAAACACAACCACAGTCCACATGCGGGACCAGCTCACAACTTCATCCAGTCTGACTAAGAATGTTTTAAATATACTGAATGTATATGTAGCATAACTGTAGCTATTACTGAGGAATCATTTTGAAAATCTTCTCATTCAGTTTTCAGCTTCATCTCACTAGTCTTCAACAAAACACTGCTCTAAAGCACTGCACTTTAGTGGTCAAAATTGTATATTTAATGATAGAAATGTGGTGTCCTATAGGGTCAGTTAGTTAGTTTTTTAATGAAACAGTTTAACTGTTACTCTTATTCTGATGTGAGTTTCTGATACCACTCTTATGCTAGCTGTTTCCTCTTGCTTCCAGTTTTTATGCTAAGCTAAGCTAATTGATTCTGCCTCATATGTAGAATACAGACATGAGAGTGGTATCAATCTTCTCATCCAACTCTTGGCAGGAAAGTGAGGAAGCAATCCCAAAAAAGCATTCCCCAAAATCTCGCATTAAATCACTCTTGGATTGTGCTCTTGGATTGTGGCAGCATATACACAAATCATGCAAATCAAATTCTAATTGCTTTGACTGTTAGCGGCCCAGTATAATTTTATCACTATTCAAAAATCTTGAAAATCTAAAATTTTCATTCAAAAACATTTCCAAACAAATGATCTTCTATTTTCTTGACCATACAGTTTCTATTACCTTTCTTCATGGTAAATAAAATAAAATGTACAGAATATCCTGACATGCAGCTGTGTCAAGGCCAAAAACACAACGTGGTGAAGTCCCTTTGTATTTTACACCTTTAACAAACACACACACACACACAAACACACACACACACACACACACACACATATATATATATATTAGCAGTATATCGAGTATATATGTGATTTTCAGTTCTACATGTAGGCTAAGAAGAGTCTAACCCCCGCGAGACAACTGTAAAGCTGAGCTGTGATTGATTGACAAAGTGAATATATGAATGGATGAACAAACTCACCAGGAGCTCCCTGTGCTTTTCCCTTATACCCCAGATGGCAATTGAGAAATACAACACGGATCTCGCAGCACTGACGAAGACGTGTGAGGAGATGAAGAAACTCTACTCTGTCATACTGGTAATCCCTGAGTTATTATTTCAATATCTCTTTTGTACAGGCTCAGAGATGGATGGCCCTCTGTTCCAATAGCGCCTAGATGGCCCTCTTCAATTATTTGTCATCTTATCTTGCCACCATACACTGGCACAGTACATATATTTTAGAAGAAGTCCCCAAGGTTACTTTTTTTGCATCAGGTGTCCTTGAGGGCTTACATGAGGATATAATGCATCTGATATATAATGTATAGCCATGTCCTCCACATCATTTAACACCACTGATTTGCAGCTTTGAAATATGTTATACAGAGTCCTTTGGGTCATTTCTTCAGGATTAGTGAACATTTGCGACTGTCTCCTGTAGCCAGAAAGTGTGAGAGACAAGTTCATCCCGACACTAAATGTGCAATGTCACGCCCATGAATGGTCTACAAAAGATTAAGAACGAAAAGCTGTAAGAGCACCCCGGTGGGTTTCTGATGTGGTTTTAAAAAGAAAAAGCAGTGTATTCGCCCACAAGGACACATACCACATTTTTGGGGGGTTTATTGCTTTTGTGGTGAAGTAGTTCATATTTGGAGTAATCTTTTTTCATTTACTGTTATCTCATTTTAAATATATATACCGGTAAGAAGTTAGAATGCATTCATTCTTACTCTAAGTATTTGATTTAAGTGTTGACTGGACTCTCTGACACCAAAAATGATGACAGTCTTAAATGAATTTTGTTTAGAGCTGCACTTGCCTTTAAGCATTTTTGTCGACATCAGATCTCTCATAAAGAAAACTCCTCTGTCACACATATCGTCTGATTTAGTGGAGGCACTGGTCCCTGTGTATTCTTTTATCACACTGTCTATAAAGGAGATCATTTTCTTTGCTCACTAACTTGGTTAGATTAGGTTTATAGAGCTCGAGCCTATTTTTGACATCTTAACAGGTACTATGTCTCTTTTTATAGAGTCCACACCAAAAACAATCAATACAAAAGTAGTACCTATTTTCTCACCTTTCCCATATATCTATGGACAATCCATCATCATAGAGAGTCCACTTACCTTTCTTGCTGTGTTTGAGCGCTGAGATATGATAGCATGAGCTGTGAGCTTTAGGCCTGGTAAAGAATTGTGTTATACTAGACCCACAATTAGATTCCTGTGCACTCCAAAGTTTTTCCACAACCCACACACAAGTAAGCAAAGGGGGGAGTTACTGAACACAGTCAGTGTGCTGCATCTGAGTACCAGCAGGCACCCAGTTGCAGCCTGGTTGTCACAACCATTCGTTCCTGCATTTACATGCACACAATACTGTTTTTGTCCTTATTCTGAAAAAGACAGTATTCCTACTCAGCTGTTTACATGGGGAATGAAAATTAACATTCCGCTGATAATCTTATTTACATGCAGCCGTGCATACACCGATTAACGTACAATGCCGTCATGATACTGTGTGCGCATATCCAAAAACCTATTGATATCCAGGTCTTTCATAATTTTGATAAGTTTCTCTTTCCATCCAGAAATATGAGCTTTTCTACTCGGCATGTATCTCTACCCCAAGCTTGCAAACTTGTCTAGCTGGTTTGTGTACAACTCACAGAGCAGATCATAAACAGGCAAGAAGTCCAAAGAATATTCCTAAACCTTGAATAATACTGGCATATCCCATACGTCTTCATCAGAAAATGCTAAATTTGGAATATCCAAACTGAATACGCTGTATTACATTCAGAATATTGTCATATTCTGAATATTATCATATTCTGAATAATAGTGGAATATTATTGAAATCTCTGACTTTGTTTATCTGAATGTGACTGGTGTGGATTTAGTGAGGGAAATGACCTGTGGTAACGTAGGGGATTTTACATGTATTGCTCAGGCTTTCTTGTCCTAAATCTTTCTTGTTAAGAGTCAAATGAGATGATCAAAGTAAATATGAAGCTGCAGTTAGTAGATGCTTAGCTTAGCTTAGCATGTATACTGGAAACAAACAGTGAGCCTGGCTGAAGTCACTGCATCTGTGCAAAGAAGAGTCTGGAATCAACCCCTCATAAAACCACTTGCACTTTGGTTTTAGTAAAGATTAAATAAACATGTTAATTACTGAGCTGTAGATGTGCTAAACCAACTGGCTGCTGTATAAAAGGCCGTATAGAGTCCTTACATGAGCTCATTGTTAGGTTAACCTCATACATCTGGCTGCAGGGTTAGGGTTTCCTGTGCTCAAGCAAATGACGACCTAAAGTGAATTTGCCCACAAAGCTTACCGGTCATGATGGCAGGCATTGTTTCAAGCTGCTCCCAGTCAGGAAGGTTAGCAGGTTAGCATCTAATTTGGGCAGGGAATACGGGTCACTTGAGAGCGAGGCTTTCGCAGCATGGTGGATTTGCTGATTGAATGTGTGAGTGTATCTGTGAATAAAAAAGACTTATTGTAAAATTTTGCCACAACCTCAGAGAGCATTGAAAAAAATGTGTCTCACATGCTGATATGTGAACTTTCCTCTGCGGCTGTAGCTTCTTATTTACTGTACAGATACGAGAGTAGTATCGATCCTCTCATCTATCTCTTGATAAGAAAGCAAATAACTATATTTCCCAAAATGTCAAACTATACCTTTTAAGTGAAACATCCTCACAAGCTGAATTCCATATTATTTCTTATTCTTAACATAAATCACTCCTCCAAGTATTATTAAAAGTGGTCTTGTGGTGTAGTGGCTGTGGCCTTTTAAAGTTTAACAATTTGACCTTTAACTGTAGTGTCCCCTTCAGGCCAGGAGTTATATTTTTAATCATCAGACAGCCCTGCATGTTTAAATCAAAGCTGGACCAATAGAATCACGAGATATTTGATGTATAGTTCAGTTAATTGTTCTTACACTAATTAATAATAAAGTGAAATGTTACTTTTTGAATTGTAGCATCAGAGCACTGTGCCATCAAGCACCATTCCTCCAAGTTTAGTCAAAATCAGACCGGTGGCATCTGAAGATGGACACAACCCAATCTTTAGTCCCTCGTCCCACCCTGTCCTCCCTTGATATCACTGTGTGGGTACCCACTTCTAATATTGTGAGTGTGAAACCTCTTGAATATACAATAAATCCCATCAGGAAGACTGGAGAAACTGATTGAGACTGACTGGGACTGTGGAGTTTTGCAAGAGAGCAGCAGGTTGGGGAAAAGGCGTCATATTTAGTCACATCTTGTCATGGGGGAGGAGAATTCATAATGATGCCCCTGAATAGCCAACATGCAAATTTATTAAACATAGAAGAGGCTCATGAAATTTTTGAGTGGTTGGTCTTGGAGAGATAGTTTTTCTTCTAGTTGTTACTCTGGAGGCATGATTTTAAAAACCATCCGAAGCACCAAATGGAGGGACACGTTTTATGTAACATGTTTTACTGAAATGTAATTTCTCATAATATGACGGATAACTCTGACATGTTGCATGTATTATCATAAATGTGACAGCTATATCGCACTACCAGATTACTGCTCAGAAAATTCCTATCTTTAATACATGTCAACATGATGCGATATAACAAAATCAATTCCACCTCAGTGTCTTCAGATAAGGTCCATTTAATCTTGCCTCTTCAAGTAAACAGTTCAAACCTGCGTATTAAAGGTGGTACAAGACACTTCTAGTCTTGTAACCTTATCTGTACATTAACAACTGCATTATAGTGTGTTATAAACTATTTATCAAATGTTTACACTGTATAGCGCATATAAATCCTAAATGGGAGAGTTACAGTGTGACATTACCTTTTATTTACCTTTAAATACAATTGATATACTTTTAATTTTTTAAATACCTTCTGCCGCTGACATTGGTGGATTCAGTCCTAATTATGCATGTGTGATGCCAGCTTGGAGATAAAGGAGCTCTGACTCATCACAACCTGTTTTTTTTCTTCTTGTTTTGTAGCTTAGTGTCTATCACCACGGTACGATAAACATGCAATCAGCTTCAACCTCATTATCCTTATTACCTGCACACTTGTTAAAAAGCAAACACATTGATTTGTATAGCAGGTACTTCCTTCATTTTCCCTAAAGCCTTCTTGAGGTGCGATGATATGCAGAGATTTGATCTTTTGGGCACAACATGTGTATGTAAAAATGCATGCAAGTATTCTGATTTCTGATGCAAGAGAGTAATATTTTGTAAAGGGACCAGGTGTTAATAATTAACAGACATCTTACATCTGTGTAAACCTTTCAGAAATGTTTGAAGATGCTGTAACACAAACATACTCAGCTGATATATTTCAAGCTTTTGGATGAGCTATGTGACAATTCACAGCCAGTATAGGTGTCACAATTATCTCCAGTCTAGTTCAGTGAATAATTATTATTAATGAACCAGTAATTACATTAATGGTAATTAACTACATTTACATTCATTAATCATATTCATATTTGATAATATCATTATTTGCTACTGCAAGATACTAATTTTATAAGTGCATTTTAAGGTGATGCTTTTTAGTAGGGATAGGATCAAATGTAATTTGCAAAAAAGCGATTCTTGGTTGCATATGCCATCGATTTAACATTTTATAGCAAACAATTATGCAGTTAGATTTGGTAGAAGAGGCTGTGCTGTTTGAGGGAGCTCTCAAAGAAGCTGAGAGCTATTGCTGGGAGAACTAATCCCCCTTAATAAACTATACATAAACATTTAATGAATGATGCCATACAGCGCATAGTTGGGGGCCGGTGGAAAAAACTGCGACAGCAAACTCAGTATGAGCAGAGTAACAGTGAGAAGTTTCAGGTTAAAATGGTTGCAATGCATTCCTACATGAATATCATTGTTTGTGGTCAGCTAATAGCCACATAGCTGTGAAAGAGCCGATGATCGTGGAGCATGAATGAGTCAGCTAATGCAAGCTCAAGACCCAGTGATGAAAAATACTTTGTGTGCAACTTCCAGACTGAACTGCAAAAACTCCAAACTCTTGCTAATACCAAGCTACCATGGCAAATTGGGTGTTGTTGAACAAGTGATTTGCCTGATTAAGTGTAAAAACTGTGGTTTTCTGGGGTTATTTGTGGAGCTGTTTCTTGGCCCGCAAAATGACTTCATGGAGAGGTTGTTATATGTTAATTAGTTTTTGAGGTGCTGGATTTTTAAAGATCTTTTGCTAGAGTCATATCTACAGTTTCCCCCTGTTTCACACGTTTATGCGGAGCTGATTGCCTGCTGGCTTTACATCCAACATTCATGGTATGGTTCTTATCATTTAACTCTTGGCAAACTATTCCTTTAAGGCTGTGTGTGTGTGTGTGTGTGTGTGTGTGTGTGTGTGTGTGTGTGTGTGTGTGTGTGTGCGCGCGAAAGGAAACAGCTCGGTACATGCGCTATAGATTTTATACTACATCATGTCTACATAATAAAATATACTATGTGATGGCATTTTTAAATTAAACATATTAGGACAAAAGAATATTAGGAAAGAGTTACAGCAGCAGCTCGAGCCTGAACTCTAACCTGCACAGTCGACCACATGCAATAAGCCAATTAGTGCACTTAACCACTGTGACCCTTCCTGATAAAGTCTGACTTGAGAATTGCTAACATTTTTATGCCAGTGACCCTTAATGACCTGGATTTAAGTGTTAATTCAGCAGTACATGTCTACCTCATTGTTTAAGTGTACTCAAAGGCTGGACTGCATGCTGAGGCAGTATATAAGGTAATTACATGAAAAGACCATCGTTAAGAAGAATAGGTGCGGCCCAGGCACCAGTTCGCTGATGAAAGTGAACACGGCTGTTAATTGTAAAATTATTTTTACAATCTCACAGGTGTCAGAAGGTTTAACTGCTATCAGACTTAAGTTTTTAATTCCCAATCCCTTTTTTTCCCCCTCTTGTCCAGGTTAGATTTGGGGAACCGGTGGATGTAGATTCACAGGAGCTCTTTGGGTTGATCTGTCAGTTCGTCCACGACTTCAAGAAGACACATGCTGAAATTGTATGAGTTATAATGTTCTACTGTGACTGTCACTGTGCTATGGTCCAGGGTGTACCCCGCCTCTCTCCCAATGTCAGCTGGGATAGGCTTCAGCCACCCTGCAACCCTTAAGGATAAGCAGTGTAGATAATGAATCGACGGATGGATGTAACTGTCACAAGTTTAGATATCCAGCTTTCCCTGAAATCCTTTGGCCTGCAAGCTCTTTTCCCTCCAAACCAACCAAGAGAACGGAGAACTGCTGAGAGTGAAATAATGATCTTTTCAACCGATTGTTTAATTACCTTATACCAGTTATTTTGTTGTTGTTTCATTGTTGCCTGGGTTCCAAATGTTTATTTCTGTAATTCATCTGTCCATCCATCCATTTAACCATCTGCCTGAGCATCTTAAGTCTGACAAATAAAAATGTCGGAAAGTCTTCTGGAATCCTGTGTTTAAATGTGCACTCCACATCACATGTTCAGTGAACCAACGCCACCATTTTCACTGTAGTTTTTTCAAAATGTTGCTGTGATCGTTATGTTATCAGTGGCTTCCTGAACTCTTCTCCTGTTTTCTTGCACATATAATTTATTGTGTAATGTCCCCTGATTCATTGTATGGACACGAGAGGTGTACAGTGATGCTCATGCTGAAATTAATTTTGTGAATAGAAAACTGATAAATGTCACAGTAGCTCATGTCAGAGGTTTGTTTGATTTGGTTTAACTTTGTGTTAACTAGCATTTGTTTTGAGACAAATCAGCGATGAAGGGTTTGAAACCCCTCGGCAATCGGATGCTCTGCAGGCAGAGGAACAAAGTAGACAACACTTCAGAGGCCAGCTGAGGCTGGTGTACTTTGGGTGTGTGATTATTCTGAATATGTAATCGTGCCTTGGTCAGGGACATTTTCTCTCCCAGCGCTGCAGGAGGAGCTCCAAGGCCGGCTCTGATTCAGGACCACATCTGCGCTGTGGCCATGACATGATGAGCAGCAGTGAATTCCCCCCTTAAAAGGTAGAAAGGTATCTCAGTGCTGGTTAGAGATGATTTATGTGCTACACAGCTTTTGTGTGTCTGACATTTTAATCAGCTGACAGCAAAAACACTATTTGTAGTTATAGCTGTGAACCATGGTGGTATAATGAACCAGACCCCTCACTGAGCTGGAAAAGTTGCACATCTTCTTGTAAAAGAAGAAACCACTGATTTTAATTAAAACTTTGCATCTGCAGAAACTGGTGATTCATTAGCAGGAAATAAGCAAAGCTATTTCATTAAATGTAATGTTTCCTTCACAGAGCTTTATCTTATTATTATTATTTTTTTTTAAAATTCCAATTTGTCAGAATTGTAGCTGGATGGATCATTAAGGTTTTTTTTTTTCTTGACATAGCATCTTGTTACCGCTTTTGAAATTAAAAAGAGATGAAGTGATCTAACATTGAGCATGTTCACAAAATGAACGGTAAAAGTCACTTCAAATTATACAGGCTTCCATTTTCTTTTGGTTTGGAATTAGTTTTCCTTTTTAAGAGAACTACAGTCACATAAATATATTCATTGCCTCCTTGTTATACGTTACAATCAATATTGCTCCGCTTTTCTTCCATTTCTCAAACACTTTGTTGATGAGAGTTAAACCTCACTTTGCTTGGAGGCTTTTTACTTTTGATTCTTCAAGTCATTACCAGATTTTAGGGGCCTGTATCGAAAGGATAACACATCTGATTTTCTCTCTGCTCATTAACACGTTTGTCTAAATGTCAGGATATTTTTGCTCTATTTGATATGCATTGTTAAAAGCTATAAGAACTCTTAACAACCCCCCTCAACTTTTTATAGGCCTACAACATCAGTGGTATAAATTCTTGGTTCTTGAGCAACTTCTGTGCTCCTATGGAGAAAGTTCATTAGCCAGCAGCCAGAGCAGGAAGCTGCTGATTTGAAGGTGTTTTTGATCATTATTATTATTCATAATGTGAGAATGACATTTGTCATCATCTCAGTAGCAGAAAAAAGCAGTTTCACATACAACAGCCTGCATCGGTTGAATGTTTGTAACCAATCTAAAATATCACGCCTTCTTGTTTATACTGTGTGGGAAACCTTCAGTTCAGTCTTTTTGCCTTTGTTTCTATCTTCATACCATCATTTCATGCCAACTTCTCCTAACCTTCCTTTTCTTCTTTAGCTTTTTAAATTCCTAAATCTCTGTTCTTTCAGGCAGCCGATGATACAGTTATTTCAGCAGCCATAGGCCTTTTTCACAGCAGACATTCATAAAAGCAAAGGTGTTACTAATACCATCAGTAGTGGCTCTGTTCTATTCAAGTGTCCCATTAAGCTGTGACAGTGTGACAGCGAGCCACCATGCACAATACCAGGACCCTGCATCTGAAACAGCTAAATTGCATTAATTCTATTATTTACAGCTGTACTTTTCCTACTGTCATGACTGACATGTCAAAGACAAAAAAGTTGTTGGCTGACTGAGTAGGAGTTACCACTTTAATTTTTCCGAATTCCCTGTTATAAAGTGCAAATCAATTTTACAGTTTAATCAGTGTGAATCTGTATGTGGTGCCATGTTGGAACGTGTTTCTATTTTGGGTTATGTTTGTCCTGAGTAGTCTGCCTGCTTAATTGCCAGCTGAGGGAATAAAACAAATTCACATTGAACAAAAGTAAACTTGTTCAGGGTCACATCTCGACAGCTTTAGCCTACCTGACCACTACTTTAAAGCTGCTGTAATTTTTTTTTTATTGGATCAAATGACTATATGTAATGGGAAGGGTGTCACTGAAAGACATGGACCCACAGAGACCTCAGCTCTGTGGAGTGTTTCAGTGTCATTTAGTTCATTGTTTTGGTTTTCTTGCCCATGATTTTATTGTGTTGCTTCACTCGTACTGTACTCGTACAGAAAAAAGAAAAAAAAATCTGATGTTAACTCCAGAGCACCAAACAACAGACAAAGTTAGCATTTAGCAGATAAAGAGCAAGATATTTTTTAGCAGGAGTTAATATTTCAGTGTTGTGTTTATAGCTTGTTGCCCTGCCCCCAAACTGGCCCAAATTAAATAAATAAATTTGTAAAGATTAAGTAGTAGTAAAAGTGACGGAGCACCTCTGATCTGTTGACCTCTCTGATGAAAGAGTACGGACTCTCTGCACAAACCTAAGCAAATGTCTGCTTGTGAGTTCACCATGGTTGTGTATGAGGACTGAGACAGAAGCTGCAAATTTAATCATATTTTGGCAAAAATATGAGTGATTGGAACATACTGAGCATACGGGTAGCCAGCAGAGGAGGAGATTACACGGCATGGAGGTTTAGGGAATGCTTTGATAATTTTCACTCTGCTTTAAAAAGTTTTGTTCTGCTGTAACTGCTGTGAATCCAGGCTCATCACAGCCTCCGATCTCCATGAAGGAGCAATCTGCGAAACGTTTTGCTGCCACTTTTTAAGGTGTACCAGGCTTAAGACTCGAATGTAAATTGAATAGAGTCTGGGTTGATATTGATTTTGGGGATGCCTAAATTGTTGAGCCAGACTCAGAGAAATCTCTTCTCACACGAAACGCTGAAATATCACGGTGAAGGATAGCAGGTGCCTCTGTTAGTGACTGAGTCTGTATCTCTAATTGCCTTTGGCCTATTGCCTTTTTTATTGCTTTGAAAAGTGGCACATACACTACTTTGGATTTATGTTTAATTAGTCTAAAAGTATATACAATGACACTGTTAAAATGAGCCTACGCCTTTCTGAAGATTACCAAAGGCGCTCATTAGGTGCGACAGGGCTGTCCGACATGGTTAGTGTGTTATATGCAGAGTACATACTCTCCTTTTGACTACTAATTAAATTCCTTAGAGACTTTTTCTTTTTATCAAGACCCACTGGTGGGTCTTAATTTTTTTTCCTGTCTTTTTATTTGTCCTTTGCAGATGATAAAACGATCCAAGTCCCTTATAGACTGCATTTTAAAGGGAAATAATTGCTGGAGGCAGTGGATGAAATATTAATGTGATTTGTTTCCTATCATGTAAAAAATATTTTCAGAGACACCTGGAAGGTGGGTTCGGTCCTGGCTACGCTGCTGCCCTTGCCCTTGAGAGGCTTTTTTAGTGTGTTTCCAGCAAAGTAAGCAAGCACTTACACTCTCACAAACAATTTAGGAATCATCTCGGGGAGAAAGTGAATGAAATTTTATGACAGTAATCACAGCCTGCACTCTTGCCAGTATAAATTTGTATTGCACAGATAGCAGTATGATTCAATACTGAGTCATTTCCATCATGGATCCCCTGAAGAAAATCTGACCAAATGGGAGTCAGTAGTAGCTGCTTGAAATTGTTTGAGAACTTTTTACATCATGATGTGTAATTTATACAGTGGCAGAAGAAGTATTCAGATGTTTTACTTGAGTAAAAGTAGCAGTATCACAGTGTATAAATAGGGTGCCAGGCAAGGATTAGTCCAGCACATTACCCACAGTAAAGGCCTGGCCACTCCAACATTTAAAATGGCAAAATTTCCACGTCTAATTTAACTTTTGGTGAAGTCATGACACACAAATTTGCACTCTTGACTAATAGCAGGCCATCCTGACAGTGCTGACCTTTGCGGGAACAGAGAGCTGGAGAGTCAAAGCTGGAGGAAGCTGTTGTATGTGTGTCACCATCCACTTTTATTTAACTTCCTCTGAGTATAAATAGCTTGATAAAAGAGGAATGGTTCCCAGACAGTTTTCAGAAAGGAGTGAAGAACACAATACAGAAAGAAAAGAGAAGCGTGAAGAACTACTGTGGCTGAGTAATGCTATCATGTTCCTGACTGGCTAGCTTGTTAGAGGTTTGGCTGCCAGCTGTAGCAGCTGTAGCTTCTAGAACCAAATATACAACTCTTATTTTTTTCCCTTCAGACAGATCAAGTTAGCTGTTTGCCCCTGTTTCCAGTCTTTATGCTAAGATATGCTAACTGCCCACTGGATCTAGATTTACATTTACTTTACATGAGAGTTCCTCTCATCTAACTCTCAGCAAGAAAGTGAATAAACATATTTCTTCAAATGTAGAACTATTCCTTTAAGTAAAAGTACTGGCACACATCATACAGCCAATTATATTTTCTGAGCATTACTACAAGTAACAGATAAGCACTGTTTTAATGTTGTAGCTGATCTTGGCTAATTGTAGTTTTACAGCAGGGATAGTTGGGTTAATCTTCAACAGTGTATCATTTAATAAAATCCTCTGAGTAAAATCATAATCTGAAAAGTAACAATATAAGCTGTCAGACAAAGTAAGAACTACAATATTTCCCTCTGAAATGTAGTGGAATAGAAGCAGAGTTGATATACTTGAGCAAATGCTCTTAGTTAATGTCTGATACACCACTGACCTTGTACTGAAGCTTGACCATTCACAGCAGGTTCACCATCTCTGTGCTGATCCTTTGCATCTGAAAACACAAGGATGAGTGACACATATTGAAATACTTTCTTTCTGTACTCTTTTTTTTCCTAATCTTTAAACTAAGGTATCAATGGCAGAGGTTTTCTCAGTATTGCCTCAGGTCAGTGAAAAGACAGTCCTCTTCAAATAAAAGTTGGACAACTTTGTTTCCCTGTGTAAAATTTCCAAGTAAAGTCTTTCTTGGCACACTACAAACCATCGCCTCTCAGCTCTGAAAACTCTATTGCCATGGAAACATATTGACATGCACGACATTATGCACCGAACCATTTGTCAGAGCCGGGTGATGACACAAATCTCACAAAATGGCAGCTATTCAGGTTGGGGTGGTGAGATCCTCAGACTATCTTCAGTTTACAGATGGATTGATGCCCAAAAACAACACATTGTCTGACAAGTAAAGTCAGATTTGTACAGCTGCATTCAAGGATCTAAAAACATCCAATCCAAATATCAAATGTTGGATGTGTACGACAGACAGATAGATAGATCGTGTAACAACTTTCTTTTATGTTTTAAAATCCTGTTGAACTGTGAAATATTTAATCAACTCTGATTTTTTTTTTACACAGATGTTGGCAGTCACTCTGAATACATAAAAATGGCACGGCTTCTCCTGATATCCAGTTTTTTTCATGCAGAAAACACCACCTGAAATCTGTTGATGACAAGCTGTTGCATGCTCTCAGCATGTCCCGTTTTTTAAACATTTATATGTGAAACACTTTCAAGCACATTGTGTGTTGGCACAGGCCAGTTTGTGTCGTTGGCTGTTTCAAATTCTACCATTTTATCACTTTAAACAGTGTAACCTAATGATTTGTTGTTGTTCGGCCACAAAGATCAAAAAGCTGCATTCGTAAGTGTGAATTTAATGAATGCCCAACAACAAACATGGCTTTCAGAATGCAAGTTTATCTTCATTTATCAGCACAAAGTTTATCATTAAAACAAGTTTATCTATCTATCTATCTATCTATCATTTAATTGTATAGTTTTACATATATTTATACTTTTGGTCTTGAATTTTTATCCTTAATATTTTACTTATTTTTCACACTATTCTTCTACCACGGCTGTGTGAGCACACCACATTGCATTTCATTACACGTACTGCCTGGTTATATAACAAACAAACCTTTGAATCCTGTAATAAATACACAGTTTTATGTAAATATAATGAGATATAAGGACATCATTCAGTGTTTAGTCATGTATTTGTTAATTATCACAATTCATCTTATGATTTATCAATTATTTATCTATTCATAAATAATTTACTCTCCATGACAGCAGAGTAAAGTCCATTTACTGATGAAGATATGACGTACGACTGATAGATCTGAGAGGAAATCTAATGCCTGAAGCCCAACATGGCTTCATGTGTTCTGAACACATTTACAGAGAGTTTTAAACCCAACTGCGAATAATTTACACATGTGAATAAACAATGAATAAATGCTTTATCATGTGTGTAACATGCATGTGTTTGTAATCATATATTATTGAAAATTGTTACAGTTATGTTGCACTGTTATTGGGAGGCGTTATGAGTTAATTCACAGGTCTATTATTTCCTAATTTCCTAACAGTTTCTTAACAGTTTTCCAAAGAGACGTGTGAAATTTAGAACTAATTTGGTACTAATTATAAAGAAAATAGCTAGTTCCAATCGGTCCCAACTCGCTGCCACTTGCCTTGCGCCAGGAGGCTTTTTGGGTATGTCTGGCAGTATGAGCTTGCACTCTCACAGGCAGATTTGGAATCATCTCAGGGAGAAGGTAGATGAGAGAGACTGCAGCAGTAATCACAGCCTGCATGCAGTATGAGTTGTCAGCCTGCCAGATGGCAGTGCCAGTTCAATCGATTATTTCCATCCTTACGTTCCCCTAGAGAAATCGTGAGGGTCAAGTATGAAACATTTGTAAAATTATTTGGGAACTTTTACATCATGATGCCTGATTTGCAGTGGCAGAAGAAGTATTGGATGTACCTTGGTAAGTGCATGATGTCACAGTGTATAAATGGTGCAGGCAAAGTTAGTCCAGCGCATTACACAGTGAAGGCTAGCCACTCCAACAGCATTTAAAATGACAAAATTTCCACGTCTAATTGCTTTTGCAGGTGGAAGTCACTGACACAAGTTGCACTCGACTAATGTAGGCCGTAATACAACAGTGCTTTACAGCCTTTTGCAGGACAGAGGCTGGGAAGTCAAGAAAGCTGGGAGGAAGCTACTGTATGCTTCATCACTTTTGTTGCTTCTGAGTATAAATGGCCCAGTAAAGAGGTGGTTTCCCAGACAGTTTCAGAAAGGTGAAAGACACAGTACAGAAAGAAAGAGAAGCGTGAAGAACTGCTGGCTGGAAGTAATGCTATCATGTTCCTGACTAGCTGAGCTTGACTAGAGTTTGGCTGCCAGCTGCTCGCTTCCCTAGAGACAAATATACAGCTCTTATTTTTCCCTTCAGATGATCAAGTTAACAACTTTTGCCTAACACAGTCTTTATGCACTAAGATATACCTACTTCCCTGGATCTAGATTTACATTTGGGGACTTTCCTCTCAGCCAACTCTAACAAGAGGTAGACCAAACATATTTCTTTAGATATAGACTATTTCCTTTAAGTAAGTGCTGGCACATCATACACAGCCAAACATATTTCCCAGGCATTACCAAGTAGCAGATAAGCACTGTTTTAATGTTGTAGCTGATCTTGGCTAATTGTAGTTTACTTCTGAGGATAGTTGGAACAATCTTCAACGGTATATCATTTAATGAAAATCCTCTAAAAACAAAATCTATCGTCAGAAAGTAGCAATACCATTTTGTCAGACAAAATGAACTACAATATTTCCCTCACGATGTGATGGAGATAGAAGTTGATATACTTGAGCCGATACTCTTAATTCTGGCCTTCAATTACACACACAATATTTGTTGCTTGGAAACAAAGCCATTCACAGCCCAGGTTCCATCTGTGCTGATCCTTTACAAAACCTGAGGATGGGTGAGCACATATTGAAATACTTTCTTTCTATACTCACACTTTCCACAATCACAAGCTAAAATTATCAATGGCAGAGGTTTTCTCAACAATGTGCCTCAAATTAGTGAAAAGACAGTCCCTCCCAAATAAAAGTTGGGCAACTTTGTTCCCTATATAAAATTTTAGTAAAGTCTGCTGCTTTTCAAACCATAGCCTCTCAATTCCAGCTCTTCACCATGACATATGTGTATACACGACTGACTATACGAACCATTTGTCAGAGCGGGTATTGCTTCAAATCTAAAATGGCAACTGTGGGTTGGGGAATTTGGTAGAGATCCTCAGACTATCTTCAGTTTACAGATGGATTGATGCCCAAAACAACACATTATCAACATAAGTAAAGTCAGATTTGTACAGCTGCATTCAAAGAGATCTAAAACATCAATCAAATATCAAATATTGGGTCTCCGTGGGAACTTCAGATAGATAGATAAATATAACAACTTTCACCATATTTGATCCTGACTAGACACCATGAAATGTTTAATCAGCTCCAATTTTTTTTTACACAGGTCTTGGTCACTCTAGATACATAATAAAAAATGCTTGGCCTCACAATCTCCAGTTTTTCCCATTACAGCTTACCACTAGAAATCTATTGACCAAGCTGTTGCATGCTCTCAGCATGTCCGTTTTAAACCTTGTTTATATATGAAACACTTTCAAACTGTATGTATTGTGCTTTGGAGCCAGTTTGTGTGGTGGCTGTTTCAAGTTCTACCATTTTATCAACATGATATAACCTAATGATTTTATTGTTGTTGACCACAAGATCAAAAGCTGCATTAAATTATGAATTTAATGAATGCCCAACACTTCATTGCCGCTGGAATGCAGTTTATCTTCATTTATATATTTCGAGTTTATCATTAAAACCGGTTTATCTATCTATCCTCCCCCTATCATTAATTGTATGGTTTCATATATTTATACTTTTGGTCTTAGTTTTCTTCACTTGGTACTTTTCTTCTTTACCGCAGGCTGTGGCAGGCTGCCATTGCATTTCATTACCGTACCTTGGTTTATGCTAGCAAACAAACCTTTGGATCACGTAATCGTGCGGTTTTGCCGTCTCGGGATATAAGGACCTCGTTCGGTGTTTAGTCAGCCTTGTTTTGTTAGTTATCACAATTCAATCACCTTGGTTTATCAATTGTTTTCTTCACTTGATAATTTACTCTCAACCCAGCGGAGTGGAATCCATTTACTGGTAGAGAATATGGGCTAGTCGTTGGGAGAATCTAATGCCTAGGCCCAACATGGCTTCATGTGTTTCCAGAGCACATTTACAGAGTTTCTACACAGGGGTAACTGTGAATAGTTTACATGGATAAACAATTGGATAAATGCTTTATCATATATATACCAACATGCATGTGTAATCATATATTGTGAATTGTACAGTTATATTGCACTATTGTTAGGGAGGCGTTATGAGTTAGTTCACAGGTCTATTGTTTCCTAATTTCCCACCAACAGTTTCTGTGGTTTTCCAAAGGGGCGTATGATTTAGAACTAATTTTCTAATTACGAAAATAAGCTGGATTCCAAACTGCTTAGTCGTTTAATTACATACAAGTTTAGTGAGTGGTGCAGTTGTTCTGGGATCAAACGCTGTCTTTAATATAACTTACTTTAAAACTTTCTTTAAAATTACTGCTCCACTTACATTTCAATGAATTCATCACTCATTTTTAATTGAATGTTTTACTGTCCATATATGCTGAATTGTATGATTGAATATCTATCTATCTATCTATCTATCTATCTATCTATCTATCTATCTATCTATCTATCTATCTATCTATCTATCTATCTATCTATCTATCTATCTATCTATCTATCTATCTATCTATCTATCAGCTGCATGCAGGTTCCTCTGGGTTAAAAACTGAGGGATGGAGCCAGATAATGTAACACTTTGAAAGTCAGAGAAAGGACATTAAAATTGATCTGCTGTTTTATGGGGAGCCTGTAGTGACACAAGGACAGAGGTGATGTGCTCACATCTCTAATCTCTTGTCAATATTCTGGTAGGACACTTCGGATGTCTTGTTGATTTAACGCAGCATTAAAGGACAGACAAGTGCATTTTACTGTGGTTGATGAATTCATGAGCCCAACATCCCATTATAGCCATAACCTTAGAGTGAAGCATCGCCGCATTAGATATTTATTCTTTCCACATCATAAGAGAAATTATTAGGTGAGATTAATGAATTTCACGTCAAGGTCTTTTTAACTATAGGATAGTAAAGTTCAGTTTCAGTGAGGCAAACTGGAGACACCTAAAGTTTTGCTTCAGGTAGAGTCACAAAGACAAGCATATAAAGAGTAAAGGTCCCCATCACTGACTTCTGTGGAACACCTCTCCGCTGTGGAGCTGTTCCAGCCCACCTGTGCAAAGAGATTATGATGAGTCACTGAGTTACAGAGGAACCTACAGCCACAGTGGACTGGGAGCTCTTAGAAGTACTACAAAAAAGTAAAACCCCTGCTTGAGAGCAGATTCAGTTCTGTACTTATAGATTACAGAGTCACCCAAACCTGGAAAATCATCAGAAATGTGTTTGTGGATAATTATTTCATGGATTTGCTGCTGGATCTCAGAACAGAACAGTCAGAACTATGAGATTATATAAGAAGTGAATCCTCTAGATGTCATATCATTACAGCCAATTCATTAATGTACACTTTGGTTATAGAGAATTAGAGGAATATAAGCTTTTGGCAAATTACGGGGGGACAGTTAATTATAACTTTTACCACGTGCGTGCGTAAAGTGGATGGCTGGGCGCGCACTCATGCAGCACATCACTGCGGGGATCAGCTGCTGTCAGACGCGTTATTCGGAGTGGGAGTGAGGGCTATGGACGATTCATCGACTGATTCGCCTCTCAGATTGGAACATTTCATATGGTCTACCTACTTTTGTCTCATCCACGAGCTTTAAATAAAGTCTACCTGAAAATGAGACGCGCAGACAACAATCGGTGATCTGTTTACCGGTTGATTGCAAAATTTAGGCTTAATAAGGATTTGTTTTTATTTGTTAAAGTCTTTCTCGGATATGGCACATCTGTGGATCCAATAAGAGAATTCCACAGCGTCAGACGCGTCTGCGGCGGGAGAGACCAGCGGAGGGGACTGGGGAAACTTGTGTGGTGCAGGAGACGGTCTCTCTTTTCGAATCGGCGCCGTCACAGCTGTCACAGAAAAAGGAGAGAGAACCATGGTGAACTCCCTCATACTGATGCTCAGCTGGACTGTGATCTCTGAGGTGGCGAGAGCTCAGAATGACACGGAGCCCATCGTCCTGGAGGGCAAATGCCTCGTGGTCTGCGACTCTAACCCGACCACGGACTGGAAGGCTTCGTCCTCTCCGCTCGGCATCTCAGTGCGCGCCGCCAACTCCAAGGTGGCTTTCTCTGCAGTCCGGAGCAACAACCATGAGCCCTCGGAGATGAGCAACAAAACAAGAATAATCTACTTCGACCAGGTAAAGATTATTTTATCAAATAATATTAATGTTAAAAAAGTGCTTAAATTCGCCTTTGGTAACACTTTGCAGTTCAGTTTTCCTATGATTGTCCTGTCTGTCAATTACACTTTGTCTCTACTGGTCAGTTTAGTCCTCTGTGTGTTGTAATAAACCTGCCACCTTTAGCTCAGTTTTGAGTTGTAATGCAAACCATTAAAGCGACGCTGCAGTTTTAAGTGTAGCTGCACCCCAGAGTTTACTTTGAGCCTGGCAGCTGTTGGCATGTGGATACTGTACAAGTGAACATATCACATGCGAGCAGGTTTGAAAGTGACTGGATTATGTCTGAGGGCGGGCATCCTGCAGAGCCTGCACACGCACTCACCAGTTTGCCTCAAGCTACCCCCACCATGCAAGCGCGCGCGCGCGCCCTCACACACGCGCGCACACACAGACACACACCATCACCTTCACACAATATACACCCAAACAAGCAAACAACAAGAATCAGATTAGTCACACAGCGGTGGGCAGTGTTAGGTGTTTGTAACAATATCACTCAACTGATCCTCTGCCCTCTCATTTGAATTACATAACGTGATCTTTTGCTGTCATAAGGCAGTGCAAGTGATCTGATTGGTGTGGATCATGTGCATGCTGTTGCTATGAAAGCAACATTTGTCAAAGGTTCTGGCTGAGCCTGCAGGGGTATCTTGAACAGGTAGGATTCAAGTGTTGGAGACTCTGCAGGAGTCTGAGAAGAGCTTGCGCTGCCTCTGTCAATCAGGACCAAAAGAAGTTCATTCTCTGCATTACTATAAATACTGTATGTCTAATATGACTTTAGAGAATTAAAAACCATTAGTGTCACTAACGTGAAGTGCTATACTGTTTATTTTGACGGACATATTTAGGGTGCATCATTTCTAGGAAGCAAAAGTAAGAGCATATATTTATTTATCAAGTATATAAAATGCATTATGTTATTCTGCATGTGTCACTTCAAGAAGCAGAGCTTCTGATTCATTTCAGTGCAAACTGTGGGGAAAAATCCTTCTCTTTACCTCAAAGTGGAATCTGTCTAAAAAATCTACAGACTGAATCAATTTCTCGTCTATTTTTTATGATCAGGCATCATTTTGTTTTCTTGTGAAAGAGGAAAGATAAATGCTAGGTTTAGTCCATTGAGAAGAATGGTTGGATTAAATATTTTTTTCAAGTGTGTCGCACTCAGTGTCTGAACAGTGGGGAAACCTGGTGGTCACAACAGTGAATCCTGTGTGCATTCTTCTCCTAAAGTCTCAGATAAATTAAAGCCTTTGTTGAAGTGCTGACTATATAAACACCTTTTTCACACTGTTTTTTTCTTCCTCTTGTAGATTCTTGTGAATATAGGAAACTACTTCACATTTGAATCAGTATTTTTGTCCCCGAGAAAAGGAATCTACAGTTTTAACTTCCATGTCATTAAAGTGTACCAGAGTCAAACCATACAGGTAACATTTTTGTTTATTTCACACAGCTATACAATGAATCAGTTGTAAACCTGTTTTAGTATTGGACCGGGACAAAATGTCTCCTTTAGGGAGTGTAAGAAAATCACTGACATGGGGAGGGCGGTTGAAATGTCTCCCTGAGTAAGCATTATTTTATCTGGACCCTCCCTTTAACTCCTCCCTTAAAAAACTGCAACACCAGTATTGGTACAATTCATATCAGCATTAATAACTGACAGAGGCACAGCATAAAGAACTTAAGAGGGTATACTCTAACATTTAACCATAATTTGTTGTGATAATAATAAATTCAATTTCAATTCAATTTTATTTATATAGCACCATATCACAACAAAAGTCATCTCAAGGCACTTTTCATATAGAGCAGGTCTAGACCATACTCTTTAAAATAGGTATTTACAGAGAGAGACCCAACAAATCCCACCATGAGCAAGCACTAGGCGACAGTGGCAAGGAAAAACTTCCTTTTAAATAATAATAATAATTATTATTATTATGAATGAACAAAAATATGTTTTTCCATCTTTGTATTTGTATTTTTTATAAGCAATCTGCAAGGGGGAAAGTCTTTTCAAATCATTTCTCAAAACAATTCTTTTTGGAAAAAAAAAAAAAAAGAAATGTAAAAACCAAGAAAAAAACCCTCAAATGTTAAGCCTCTGCTCCTTTATTGGTATATTTTAGCTTATTTATTGTATTTTGGGTGTTTTATTCCATTTCATTCTATGCAATTTTATTTGCTGTACTTCATTAATTTTATTTCACTGCCTTCGACTCTTTAGTTTAGTTTAGTTTGCACAAATAACAAGACAGAAACACAAAAACCTGATAACGCATTAAAGGGGTAAAATTATTGTACTAGTGAGGTTTAATTAGAACCAAATGGATTTCTAAAGAGGAAAGGAAAATAAAACCAATAATATCCAAAAACCAAATTTATCAGAAGCACGACATGTAGAATAAGCACTAAGCTTTTATTTAAAGTTTGTAGAAATATATTGTAACTGTTTTGAAAAGTGCAATAAAGTGTGTTATTATTATTATTATTAGTATCATTATAGATTTGGGGTGACAATTATTATTATTATTTTTTAAATCAGACAGTCAAACTACCCTCCCTCCCACAAAAAAAGCTATTATACTATTACCGACCTCCCTAACAGTTCCTTTGTATGAATGTATTGGCTTATTGGTGAAAACAGTGGTGGGTTAGGGTTGACCACTTTTCCTGCTCTAGTGAAAGAGATGGACCAATGTTACACTCGCTCACACTTATTTTTTAATCAGTACTCACTAGTAGTTATATTGTTGGTTTAACACAATTTTATCAGCATAAGAAGTTAAATCAAGTCGTTACAAATATAAGTAAACTATGAAAAAATACATCTAAACTATTCCTTTTCCATTACTGTTGCTAATTGTTATTTTTGTTGGATTGTCCAGGTGAACCTGATGCTGAATGGGAAACCAGTCATTTCTGCCTTTGCGGGTGACAAAGATGTGACTCGTGAGGCAGCCACCAATGGAGTTCTGCTTTATCTAGAAAAGGAGGACAAAGTCTACCTAAAGCTGGAGAAGGGAAACTTAGTTGGTGGATGGCAGTACTCAACATTTTCTGGCTTTCTTGTGTTCCCCTCTGTAAAGAAAAGAAGATTGTAAGCTCACTGACTTCTTCATAATGTGTTGTCACTGTATAATCAAAACATTGCTGCTGCATCAGTTGGATCTTGCCAAATGGTTGAAAAATGAGTGATGGAAATGGATAACATCAGAGCGAGGAAATAAGACTTTGGAAATTGTTCACATTCTCTGAAGTGCTGAGTTCCTGTCCAGATGAAAGAGACTTGAAATGTTCCCCATCCCTACTCTATGTTCCTGTCACTCAAGCAGCCTCAGAGAGGAACACTAAAACATCCCAAAAGTACTTTTCAAACTTTGACTTGTCAGAATATCTTTATCATACTGATCTTTTTTCATGACAACTGTTGCATTCTAGTACATCTGCCTTTTGGGTGTAAACTGTATATGCCTGTGTTACTCGTGTGACTTGTCATCACCAAAGTTTTCACCTTGCTAAGTACTGGGGGGTGGGGTATTACTAAAAAATAGATAATAGAGGTGTAAGTCACTGATAACAGAAATACATGTTTATGGAAGTTGCCTGATGGAATAAATTAAGTTGAATTATTTTTATTTTTTTTAAAAAGGGGGGGATTAATGCTCATTGCAAAGATGGACATGGACAATATGGGGCACAGGGCCCAGAGGCCTCACTCGAAAAATGTCACTGAAAGATGACAACATCAAGTGACCACAGGCAGATGTAAAACAAGTACAAAGCAAAGCAAAACACTTATAAAACATGCTAAATGACTACAAAGAGACACCAAACAACCACAAATAACTACAAAAAGATGCAAAAGAGCTACATGTGGATGCACAAAACAGCTACAAAGAGACGCCAAATGGCTACAAAGACACAGAAAACTACCACAAAGTGGTGCAAAATGATCACAGGCAGATACAAAATGACTACAAACAGATGCCAAATGACCGCAAAAAGATATAAAATGACCATACATGCACACACAAAGCAACCTCATGAGACGCCAAATAACTACAAAGAGATACAAAATGACTTTGTAGCCACTTTGTGTTTCTTTCAGTCTGTGGGTCTTGCTTCTATTTAGAGGGTGAGGGGCCTTTCACCTGCCTGTGCCCAGGGGGCTGTGGTGTCATACTGTGTCCATGATCAGAGGTTAGATTTCATCATATTTCTGATCAATAAGGCTCACTGCTGATACTGATACCGTGCTTTAAATCAACTACAGTGGTCAGTTTATCTTACCTGTCCACACTGTCTCTCTGAAGTTACATTTATATTTCACCAATTTGTTTTTGCCAAATACATATTAAGGGAAATGTAATTCTTGCCTATTGATCACATGACCACTTGTGTTGCTCACAGTGGTGAACTCACAGCTATGCAGTTTGACTCAGCTCAGTGTTTTAGCATCTTTCAGCTCATTGTTTTGGTTTTATGGCTTGCAATTTTACTGTTTTAGTTCACTGTCACTGCTCTGATCAGCACAGTGTCAGTGAGTGAACATAATGGAGCATTTAGCAGCTAAAGAGCCAGATGTTTCCATTAAGAGTGGGTGGAGACCAAAACAGAGCTAAAAGAAAGGTGAATATTTAAGTTACAGTCATCAGGTGGCCAAATGAATGCTACTGTTGCTCCATATCTGCTGGATGTGTAAATAGGCAACTGTTTGCTAACAAGTTCAGCATATCAACGTAAAAGGTGAAAATATATGTCAGTGTTGTGTGTGTCAGCGTGTTTCTGCTGCCCCCAAGTGGAAAAAAACAAACAAACAAACAAAAAAAAAAAAAAAACAGGTGTAAGGTTGGGAAAGATAATCGTTTTGGTCACATGTTAATAAACTAAATCATGTTTCAAGTCACTGTTGCCTTTTTAATATTTAACAAAGACCATAACCTTTCCCTGACCTTGTGCCTAAACATAAGCATAAAAAATGTTAATAATGCTTTCCTTGCTACAGTACAAGTGGATATTGTATTGCAAGAGTGGAAACAAATAAAATATGTTGTTATTGAACAATTTACAATTAGTTCAGGCAGCATTACATTTCTCTTAAAAAGTATCTGCTGTTGGAAATGTGTGGTATATAAATGTGATTTCAATCTGTGTATTTATAATAAATCTTGCACAAGTCAACTCATGGTTTATGGATCTTAATAAAGTTTAATGGGCATCTGAGAACCTTAATTGGTTAACAGGCCGATAATAAACAGATTCCTGTCACAGTTGGTGAGCGTAAATAGCTTTCACTAGGCAGCTTGGGATAACTGATGAATTAATAAATTCCTTAATTGTTGCTCTTGAGCTCAATATGTGCTTACAGTATGTGATGGCTGTCCCCTTCATGTATACAGCAGAGTTTCTGCTGGCCTTACTGCAGTGTGTGCTGCTGGTGCAGTGTGCAGCTGCATTGTCAGAATCAACCTAGAGGCTTGCGGAGGCTTTTCTTCTGAGCTTATTTCAAATCATTATTTCTATCTGGAATAATAATATTCATCCTCGTCAGCTCTACTGTTTTTTGGGTGATCACTTTAACTCATCAAATTCATGTTGCTAAGTGTTGTTTGGTGAAATATTTTTGCCAGTGATTGATAAGTTGGCCTCAGTGTCACTGTCAGTTTTTGTAACCAGGAAATCATTTGAGGGAACTGATTTTTCGGCTTAAATGAAGAGGTAAAGGCAGGAATGAAATCATCATGCAGCTCCATAAGCCTCCTGAAGCTTTACAGCTACAGTTGTGTCTCACTTCATACCAACTCCTGCACAAGAAAACAGTGGTGGAAATTTACCCCATGATATTAAAATTGCAAATTAAGAATGGCAGTTCTTATTAAATCACCCTGCTACATCCTGTATATTTCTTTTGCTAAACCGAAATAATCTGTTTTTGTGTGTGTGTGTCTACATTACCTTACATTTGTCTATGCTCACACTGGCTGACTCATAATGAGGTAGCTGGACAGTGCCACTGAAGTTATTGTAGTTTCTGTAGTAAATTATAATATGACTTAATTTTGTATTTAAATGATGCAAATGTAAATCTGTGGATTAAAACGTTTTAACGTGAACGTTAAATGTTCCAGTTAATTAATATATTGGAGAATTCTGGCTTTTAATGATGAATAAAAAACCTGATTTTTAAAAAGGGATTCATAAAGTCTTTTTTCAGCTTTTATTGACTGGTCATCTCCCTTTTCAGTTGGCCAATCAGAGCTCTTGTTGTTCTTTGGGATGGACTTTTTTTTAAGGATAGTACAAGCCACAAACTAACTGACTTTCCTCTAGTTAAAGAGACAGAGCAAATGAATACGACAAGAACAAACATTAGTGAATAAAACAGCTAAAATTGAACACTTTGTGAATTATTTTCAAGACGCATTCATTCATTCATTCATTCATTCATAGCACACTCCAGCCTCCATAAAAGCCAGTATGTGATGTGATATTTACAAGAGAATTTTACATTCTGTTTCTCAAGGCTAGCTATGCTGTATGTGCAGTTTACGTCATTTATTTATCATAGTCCTCAGAATTCTGCATTGTAAATAAAATGTGAATGTAGAAACAATTTTTGCTGCTATAAGTCTGTTGAAGTTGGACGCTTTTTGTTTTTAAATGCTGCTATGCAAATTGGCACGTAACGTTATGGTTTGACCAAGGTAACATCATCTCATGGGATTGTGTAGAGATAGCACACCACTACCAGGCTGACCAAGGTCAGTTGTTTTGAACTGTTTTCTCTCCTTATTCTGTATCATTAACTACAGTTGACCTCAAATAGAACACAGACTTGTATTGATCTATGTTGTTCCTCAGCTTTCTGTGGAAATGTGTCATACATGTTTCACATATTCAAAATCATAACGTCTTTCTCTTTAGAGTCAAATCAAAACTTAATTTCTACAAATGTTTAAATGTAATTAGAGTATTTTCAGATTGGGGTGTTGAGGTTATGTTTTAACAAATCATCTTCCTGGAACAGTTTCACTTGTAACAGGATTAATGATTATTATTAATGAGAATATCAGTGTCTTGAAAGAAGGTGTCAAATGGCTCCCTGATTATTAAGGATGACACCCGATTCAAGAACAAGGCTTTCTTTTTTTTGTATTTGTACTTTGTACTCAGATTTTCAGATTATGAAACATTTAGCCTTTGTGCATCCACACCCAAATATTATGTAATTTTGTCTTGTTTTGTGTTTTCAATTTGGATGTCAACACTCTTACCCTAAACTGACATTCTTTATGTATTCTATATTTATATAGTTTTTTTTGTCTCTTTTATACCTGTCTCCTTGCAGATTATCCAGTGATGAGTAGAGGTGGGGCTTTGGGACCTATCCTAACCTGCAGAATCTCAATCTCATCCTCTGTGGAAACTATTACTATGTACTTACATTACATTCACAGCAGAAATACCACATTTTATCATTAGTCCTTAAATACAAGCCTAAAATAGTTCTGTTGGGTTGATTTTTCCTTGTGCAGGTTTTGAATATTGTTTTGGGAAAGAGGTTCAATGTTCAAATGCGCAGAATGGTGTAAATATGAAGTGAACACTAAATGTTTACAGTTGTATGTTCAGACTCCCTAATGATGTGGATGTTGACTCATTGAAAGTATTATGAGTTTCCACAGAAAATCAACAAAAGCATATTTTTGAGCATTGATGGTGCACAAAAAAGCTCAAAATCCATGAAGGAAAGCTCTGAGCAAACAGGTTGAATTGTGTATGACACAGCTGATTGTTGGTTATCCATGAAATTGTATCACCACAATTTGGGAATAATAACTACCTACAAAAAAATATCTTTCTATAATTATAACACAACAATAACATGGCCCTGGCTGAGTATTCTAGCACGTAATCAGCCTTTATGATCGGTCGTGTAGATATGTGCAGGATATATTGTGGTGCTACTTCCATGAATAACAAACATGTCAAACATTTTGAATTAAAAAAAGACATGCTGACTGTGTCTAGTAATTGTTACATGGTCCCATTAATGGATAAACAGAGGTTTCTAATGGCCTTTTTCTGACATGCTGTATTTATTTGGAATTAAATCGACCGTAAATGTGTCAAGTCGTGTTATGTGATGTCATGTTACTATATGTCTTGAAAAAGCAATAATACCCTCTGTTAATGAATCTGATCCTGAAATCATTTGCAGGGAGATTATCCGCCACTGCTTGATTTGTTTCCAGGTGTGTTTAGGCTGTCAGATCGGTTTTTCTGGGGAATAAGAGATCACTGCCAAGTCATTTAAATAAACCATATCTCTCGACTTAACATGAATTTCATTAGATGGCTAACAAGTCATCACAGAACTTTACCTCTGTGATTTTATGGTCTTGGCTGTGGGACAAAACTCTGCTGCAGAAAAGAGGATTTAAACAACACGAGTTCCTACTGTCCTTAAGCTATATGGTGGCAGGTGTGCTGTAGAATTTTCAAACAATTTTGACCTTTCTACTGGCACTTCAGAGACTTCAATAACCAAAGTGTGATTGAATATATTGTCTCTAAACGATTAACCAGTACTTTGCGCTGGTGTTTCCAACACTTGGTTTGAAGATATGCAGGCACCCGTTCCTTTTGGTTGTCAGTGGGATACATGACCCTAGACTGATTACTAACTCCAGCAACTGAGTAAAACAGAACATAGGCCTTCTCTAAACAGAAAAAACATTATTCCAGGTGTGGTAAAGGTACAACTCTCAGCCTCCCCAGCAAAAAGCTTCGCATGTTTTGTATTACATTATGGATTTGCACAGCTTTCTTTGTAAACTGTAGTGTACTGTGCAACTCTGCTCTTACAGCTTTAGACAGCATCTTTATTTCATTAAGGGCACCAAATAAAAAATACTGATACTGCAAAGCACTTTTGTATAACATTTCCATAGAGTCACTGCATCAAATATGCAGCAGTGGTGTTAGTAAATACCTGAACAGCAACTGTTCAGTCACAGCCCCTGAAACAACTGAAAAGGCAGGTCAGACCTTCTGTCAAGCTCTCAGTCTTTACCTCTCTGAAAGAGTATGAAGAATAGTTATGTTTATCTGCTCTAACAAAAAAGCTGCAAACTGTTGTTAGTAACTTGCTAACTGAAACCCTACCCACACCTTTCTGGTGTTAGAGTGGGTGAACTGTGTCTGTGTAACGCTAAAACTGATGCTGTAGTGGTTGACTGTGTCGAGTGAGAAAGGAGCCACGGTCAGCTCTCTTTTGATGACTATGTACAACTGTTATCCCCATATTTAACAATTATGTAATTGTTAAAATCAAACATACTGATAATATAATATAATAATAGCATAAATCTAACCTGTACTGTACTATAGCAAACTAACTCCACAACACAGTAAATGCACCACGGCTGCTCCTTATTTCCATGTCCTCTTTATATTTAAGACTCTTTTACAGGGTTCTAATTTTAAACTTGAGTAGCTGGAACATTCACCCACTCAGAGTTATGGCGTTAATGTACAGGCTAATAGCTGCAACTGATAAAATCAGCTACCCACAGTTGCCATTTCCATGACAACATCCACCATTCTCAACTAGAAATGAAGCTTGTCTCTGTTCACGTCATAACCAGTAAATCTGCCACTGCTATAACTGTAAACTGCATGTGTGTGCTGGATTGGAAAAGTGTGATATGTATAACAACAGTAACTAAAGCGGCACAAAAAGATGTCATATCTGTCCTTCACCCCTCTTCAATTTCATTAAAAAGCACATTGCTGCTGTTTTATGGTTTTGCAAGTGGGTGAACATTACTTGAAATATGTTTATTGTTGCTCTCTTTTTTGGGTTACATCTTCAAGTGCACTGACTGAATCCAAAAAGCGACAATACCAGCAGTGTTTTTAAAAAGTGTTAATTCCTCATAATCTTCTCCTTTGTATGACTGGAGGCAGCAGTCAGGTCTTGAATAAACCGACAACTGTGGGCCAGACAGCTCGTGCTTCAGGTAGCAAAAGATGAAGATAGAGTTACATGACTCATGAGCAGGATCTAAATCTTCCTTTCAGTCAGACTCTGTTTTTTTGTTTACTCTGGAGGGATGGACACAATAGCAACATTTTCTATAGTATTGGACAACAGCAGCAATAAGCACAATTAAATGCAATCCAATACCAGAGCTCTGCAATAAACCTTTGTGAAAGGTTATAGTAACTCACTTTTTGTTGACACTGTGTGAAGGAGAAAATCCAGTTCTATAGTAATTTGTAGATGGATGGAATTATATTTCATTACTGAGACCACCCTTTTGCACAGCCCTGTAGCAGCCAAACCTATCTCTCTATCTAACTGCTTGTCTTGAGGAGACTTGAAACATTTTGGGCATATTCAGACCAAAAGTGACCTGTTTTCAACTAAATAAGTAGCAGCTATAGCCTTCCAGCATTCGTGTTAGAGAGAGGCGCCAGGATGCTAATGAGATTTGAAGCCTTTGATTTCCTCATAATGGGTAAAGAACCGCGACCGCGCAGCTGTTATGGCATCAGCCTGTGGGATACTGACTCAAGGAAGATCGTCATTACTAAGAAACATAGAACACAACATGACACAAGGATAGGAACGAGGATAATCATAATTGTAACCTCACTACCTCCTGACCTTCAATGCCGCACCAGTGTGCTCTGATGCTGTCATTCTTTAGCAGCTGTAATGATAATGATGCACATTTATTATAGTGAGATTTTAGATGAACAATTTGTCCTCTTGATTCTGAGTAGTGAAGATGGGTCAGATGGATTTTAAGCTGCTATAATCAATATTTTTACAATAACTACCCCTATCATATAAAACTAGTCCAATCATGTGACCACTTTTATGTGATAGGGGTCACTTGTAATGTTGGACCCATAGAAAATTATCACCTGATGCTTATTGTTTTGGTTTTACAACCTGCAACTTTACTGTTTTGATTCGCTCTTACTGCTTCCATCATCAGTGCAGTTTTCAGCAGCAACAATGAAAAACAAAAAACCGCACCACTTTGCCAGCACAAATGAGAAGTTAAACCTACATTTTATTTGACATGCAAAGCTCTAACAGGAGAAATGAAATCTCTCTGAAAGTGTGTCCCAACATGATGTCACAGACGTAATTGCAGTGCGTTGACTTGTGTCTGCAGCAAGTCCTTAACATGATGAGCTTGGAGTGTACAGACACATTCAGCACGTTGGCAACACTTAGACCACTTGTTCAACTTCTGCTGATTGCAGTGATCAGATCTTAAATAATTTCATACATATCACATGATTCAGTTTTGCACTCTAATAGGTTTTAGCAAGAACAAACTGATAATTAGAGAATGTGACAGTGGGAGCATATTGTTTGCCTTCAGCGGCCCCAAAAATTACACAGAAAACAATTATGTATGTGAACTTCTTAGACTTGATTTCATTTAGTGCTGTGGTGTTACAGAATAATTTTTTATATCTTGCTACCCAGCCTAATATCCTACAAATTCCGTTTATAATCTACATCTCACAATTTATGTCCAATGTCGACTTTTGTTGCCAATGCAGAAAGCGGTGTATCCATTAAAAAGGGAGGTGGAAAGTAACAGTGTGGAAGTTGGGGCTGTTGGATGGCATGTCCAATAGGAGACAGGAGGATTTCTAAAATTTTGTTTCCTCAAATCATCAGGCACTTACTGTGTTTAATGCACAAAATGTCAATCTTATTTTCTATAAATGACATTACAAATATATTGTTATGTCATTGCACCATAAGCTACCCAAACCATTTGGTTGTGACAGTGACAGTGACAGTGCAGGTGCTTTGTTTCCTAGATATGTACACAACTATTTATACACAGTGCAAATACATTTTCAAATGCAAATAGGTTTAGTTTTATCAACATAATATATAACGAACATATCTGCAAAATGAGACGCTGTAATTAATTAGTTTTCCCCACAAAATGAGCTATTTCAATTTAATATCCACTTGTAGCAACAAAAGCATCATATTATTTTTTATGGTTATGTTTAGACCCGCAAAGCACTTGGTAAAGGTTAGCTTGGGAAAGATTGTGGTTTAATATTGAAAATGTCAATAGTAACTTTAAACAGAGGACGTGCTGTTCACTTTATTAAAATTAAACTAAAATTATGATCTCTCTTGAACCTTGACTAAAGTGCTTTTGTTGTCTCAACCCAACGCAGAGCTCATAAAAAACCTGTCAATGAAATCTCACCTGACCAGACATGCTGATGCAGTGTAGCAGCTATGATACTGTAGTTTTGTTCCTTTAGGTTAATTACATTTTCTTTTTATAACATTAAAGTGGCAATGATTTACTTTTGTCAGCATGTTTTAATATCACTCCAGTGCATTTGAAATCATGTTTTTAATGTTATATTGCTAAAAACATACCATCTAGACTTCTAGCTGTGACTCATTTATTTGGCTGATGTTGCTGTGGAAGTCGACAGACATCAACGCCATCTGTGCCAAATTCACAGATTCCTTTACAGGCTGAATAAACATCTTTGCCATGATGAAAAGAGATCACTCAAAACTGAGAGCTTATCAAGTCTACCCTTGGTGCATTTACATGTACCTGCAGCAAAACTAGTTTCACCTGTTGTTGTGATGTGACACAGCACCTATGTCAAAGCCAGATGGGTCAGCACCGTTTGTGATGTTTTAATGATATGGCTTTAGAATATTAAAACAGTACAACTAAACATCTGAAACAGTTCAATGTGCAAAAGATGATCTAATCTAAAGGAAAGTATTCTACAGATATGAATAACAGATTACTCATTCTCATGTGCTTTGCAATTACCCACGCTTGTGTTTGAGAGCTCAAAGTGCCTCTTAATCACTCTGAAAATCAATGAAAAAAATGTTCAAAAGCAGTCATACGTGGATTGCTGTAACTTTTCTCCAATCCAGCTATTAATCATTTTTTCCCACAAAGAATTCAATCAGGGAAAGGAACTGAAGTTGGCTTCAAGTCATTTGATCTGTTTAAGAGTTTAGCAAAATAACTGTGCTTTTGTTTTTCAAACTGTCCAATTTGACTCATCGTGTGTATTCATATCTACTTTGAATAGAACAGAAGAAACCATGTTATTTGTAAACAGCACTGGTTGTTGATTTTGACTTATTTGTCATTCTCAGGGGAAATTTCAATGCCTCATTAACGAGAATCGTGTTTAGTCTGAAAGACACTGAGCTAGTGTCCTGTCCAAACAGCTCTGCTTCATAAAGTTTTATTTGAACAGTCCAGTGTTGATGCTCCTCACACAGATGTTCAGCAGATTGTCTCTTGACTGTTTTCTGAACTCTACAGACACTGAGCCAATTTTACATCTGAACCTAGTTATTAAAGTTGAACTGAAATTTGAATAATTTTCATATTTATGGAAGGAAATATAAACTACTGCAGCTTCTGTACATATATTTCCATTTTTCAAACCAGGACAAAACTGTGTTTTTTTTTTTGAATCAGTATTGAAGCTTCAAGCCACTAGCAGAGTTTGACAGACATCTGAGAACTGGTGTAACTAGACAAGGTGTCATCTACTGCCACTGACTGGGCCTGTGAAGGTTAAAAACGCTGATACGAGACACTGATTCTTCTTTTTTTAACATGCCCACTTAAAGTTGGCCATGTCCCATTTAAGCTGTTTGCCCCTTAACAATATTAAACATCAGGGAGAACCCTCATTCATTCTAGTGCACAATGTTGTTCAGAGAGCACCCATGCAGAGGAACTGTAACTGCAAAAAAATACAGTTTTTGCCAAATAAGTAGAGAGGTCAAAACACTGAGTATTCTGATTTTGAAACAAAATTAATTGTGATTCAGTTTGTTTTTAACCTTAATATTTAAACGCAATAGACTTTAGAGTAAAATGTTTTGACCATATGATAAGTAGCTGAGTATCAACACTGAATCCTAATAAAATGCTAGTAACCTTTTAATTAACAATGCCATGCTAATTTGGGTGATTGCTTAAAGTAGAGCAGGTTTTGCTCAGCTGTTATTTTTTTCTTCACTTTAGGATTAGCTGTTGTTACAGTCTTCAAACTCTCATAAATAAGGAATTTTCAAACTTGGCTTTACATAGAAAAGTGAGGCGAAATTTTGAATGTAATGTAAATGTAATTCTAAAGATTAGGGATTCATATTTAAATGGGATACTGTATAAGCTACTTAAAAACTACATTGTTTAAATGAATATTCTTATAATGACCAGGTTGTTGTAAAATAGTCTCTAGTGAAGCTGAATGAATCAGAGTTCAGGGCCTCTGATCACCTTTATGCTGGGGGCCATTAATCTCGATGGTAAGTAAAGAAACACTTCACCACAGGCGACCACTTACAGCACACATTTTCCCATTGGTGTTCATTCTCAATTAGCCACTAACATCTGCTTCCAAAGGTTTCTATTGCTTCCTGTGGTGCTCACCTCTCATGTTTTCTAACGGAGGCTAAAAATCAGGCTTTAGCACAGTAACATTCAGCCTAATCACACTGCACCTCCTGCTGAGTTAAAACTTATCAGAATCTGCATTTAAGTTTCACCATACCTCACAATACTGTGGATCTTCTTGTTAAATTTGACAAAAGATAAATGTAAATGAGAATGTGAATAATTAGCCAGACCCACATCCTTTTAACTTAGTTTTTTCTGCAAACCCACATTAAGACGGGCATGTCACAACAATTAAATCCCTGAACTGGGAGGGTTTATTCATGACGCCGACGGCTTTCCCACATGAATACCTCCCCCTCTATTCATGACGGCATCTCAATCTAAAACACCCTTGGGATGGCTATCTAAGACGTCGCCTGGCTGACTCGTAAAATTGGTTGGTATCCATTTGCAATTTGGTAAATAAGCTTACAGTGTCTCTCTCTCACCTGCTTAGGGATAGAGCAACCTTACTGTTGGCGTGCCATGTGTTGAATTACAAGTGTGAGTAAACAAATTCTGTGTTTAATCGAGAAGTAAATTTAATGGGCCAGAGCACCTTATCTCTCAGAGTGCAGGAAACAGCACAGAAAACATAGCACCCACTATCTGTATACCACACCAAGAGCAGCAGGTTAACTTAGCAAGTAGGGAGCTCTATCATCCTGGGAACCTTGGTTCAGACTCCATTATTAACAATCACCAGTCCCTGCTGAAGTGTCCTTTGGCAACACACTGCATCTAAAACTTGGGCGACCAGAAAGAGAACCTCCCAGCTGAGACCAATAACACATCGTCGTATCATTATTATTATAATCGGCAACCCAATTGGGATTTGAGTTGTACAATACAAAACATAATGTCAGTAACACTTGGATAGCTTCATTGTGAAAGCTAGTGGCTCAGCTTTCACTGACAGAGCTGCAGTATTTCATTGTGACTCGAGTGCAGAATAGATAACAAGAGAAGCTTTTAGGGCTGATACTGCATGTGTGGAACTGTGATAACCTTATTTTGGAATTAATACACTGTGCAGCTAATATTGAGTAATCATGTTCCTGGTGAGATATCTTAAACAGTACAATGAAAGAGAAACATTAGCTAATGTAAGAATGTAGTGTGATATACCAACATAAATAGCTTGGAAACTGACAGAAGAAACTCCTCAAGGTCTGGCTCACTGTTGAGAGCAGAGCGGTGTGCATGCAGGTCTGGTATGACACTGAGCGCTGTTATTTACTGTACTGCTGAGAGTTCATTTCCCTGTGTCTCTCCACAGAGATATTTATGAGACTAGATAAAAGTCTGTGTCGGTTTCACTCTGTGCCACAATGATTCTTCATGTATTTCCATTGTCAGTGCTTAACTGAAACACTGATCGAGATCAAATTCAAACAGCTGCAGTTGCTGCAGTTCTTTTATCCCACTGAATGAGTTTGTGATGGTTCCTCCTAAATTTCTGTTTACATGGATATTTGAAGATTTTTCACAGCAGCAGCAGCAGCAAGATTTTATGATTCTGATTCAACAGTGACACGATAAACCTTGAGATATGAAATATCTCAACATTTACTGGATGCTAAGCTGTGAAATAGACATTTATGTATCACCATCATCAGGTCAAACTTTTTATTGAACCAGTGCTTGATGACCTGCAAAACAGGTCATAAAGTCAAATGAACTCAGCTGTATATTATGTTCCCCACTAATTAGCGAATCTTAGCATTCAGCCCATAACACTTTGTTAAAGGTGCTATTTTTTAAGTTTTTGCTATCGCCAATGTTAGCATTACCAGCTGTTCACTTGCCAAGCGCTTCAGCCATCATTGGGTTTGTAAGTGAAGAGGTTAGAGTACGTCCTCTGGGCAGCACTACTTCTTCATCCTCTCATGTTGGACTGAGGGCAGACTGGATGCTAAAGGGACTAACTATTGCAAAGTGGTATTATGAGACGGGCTGGGGTTACGTGGTTGGCATGCTAACTTCAGTAGAAGAAAAGTAATCTAGAGGCAAAATAAGAGTTAACACTGCCGTTGCTTTCCACAGCTGGAGACGGCTCTCAGTGAGTAAAGGAATTAAGTTTGATGCTGAACTCACAATGTTTCCCTTAGACTCATAAGTAAACACCTCTTAATGCTAACATTGACTATGTAATGATAGTAAAAACTTTAATATATCACATTTAAGCACTTAAGTGCAGCCTCGCAGAGCTGCAGACTTTTTTTTATCTTGTTAATAGTTATATGGATATTTGAGGCTTTTTGCAGCAATACTTTAGTTACATGGTGAACCTCTGAGATTATACCTGAGATATATTTGTATTATATTGTTCTTACCAAATCATTAAAAGCTTTTGTTTGTATCTAAATGTAATATTGCGGATATTTTTTCATCTTAGCAAAACAGCCTGATCAGCCTAATCCTCAATAAAATCCTAAAGAACAGCAAGATATGAGATATAATACATTTCACTACATAGTTCAGCAAAGTTTTTCTAGTTTATGAACTGTACTAAACATCAGTCAGGCATGCAGATTGGAGCAAATTTAAGATGCAAGCACGGCCAGGACATTGTGGTTTGTGTGCTTGACCCTGAGGAGGTAACGTGACTGATGATGCCCCTCAGATGGCGGTTATTTTGGTCTCATCAGCTTTTTCCATAGTCATGAATCAGATGATGGGATGAGAATAACAGCACAGGGACCATGCTGTGTGGGGGTTACAAAAAGATGCAAGAGAAGGAAACTTTCTGGCAACTTGGCAGGAATCACAAACAATGTCCAGCAACAATTAAGTCTCCTGAGAGGGGAGCAAGAGGATGTGCTTATTCAGAGGGTCTCGGCTAGGACTCAGCTGCCAAACCCGGAGATGGTACACACCAAGAGATCCAAAGCAGTCTGCTCAGTCTCTGTGCCGGACATAGAATTAGTAAACATCCATCTGTCTACCCTTCTCTGTAGCTCTTGTCCATGCTGCTGAGGTACAGTATGTTGTCTTTGGGTAATAATCATGTGCTTTCACCTCAGAGCACCGGTGGAGGCAGCCTCGAGGTGTAGCTTGGTCAGATTTAGTGATATTGGTGTGGTGGTTCAGCTGAGTGGGACACAGACAGAGACGGCGCCAGTAAATGAAGGATGAAGGTTTGTCTAGAAGTCTTTCGGTGTGTGTGTGTGTATGTGTGTGTGAGAGAGAGAGACAGTGGTGACAGTGAGTCTGTGTGTGGGTGGACGGGTGGGTGGGCTTTCACCCAGTTGGAGAGGAAGACTTATTGCTGTGATTTGAAGACACTGTCTTCGCCATCCAGGATTGCTTTACTTGCAGACTCCAGTGTTACATTTCTTAAAAATCATCATATTTATTCTGCTGTATCATGTCAGCATATTTGCTTGTTGTGTGAGACCAGAGCCTAGTTACTACAAAAACAAATTTTGGTGGTTTTCATTCAACAATTAGAGTGCAGCAGGAAACATCAAGCTGAGCACTTCAAACTGTAAAATAACTATAAAGCAAGGAAGGTATCAGCGAGACATGAATGAATATGCGTCTTATGCTCATGCCTTCAAGAATAATAATTAAGACCTTGGTATGATTGTGTCATTTAATTGTCTTACAAGTGTTTTTATTTGCTTATAGCCCTCTAAGTGCGGGTGGTAATCTCTGACGGCTTGGATAGAGAACAATCTGTCTCTTCATAAGCATATTCAAGTCTCCCAAGATCCATCACTGTCTATTGTTATTATTAGTTTTGGCATAAAAAACTAATTTAGAAATCAGAGTCGGATAATTAAAAATCTAACTAAATCCGTTCCCGCAGGAGAGAGTGCATCGGATGGCTGAGACTGCTGCCAGCCCAGCCAGAGAGATGCAGGTCTGCAGGCAGGATGCATTTCATTTTCTGTGACACTAACCTTGTGAAAACCTGCTTGATCTATCACTGAGAATTATCTATCTATCTATCTATCTATCTATCTATCTTGTAATTAGAAATAGAAAACGAGAAACAAGACATTATGGTTCCACACACCAATCCACTAGCTCAATGTTAACCTCAATGAATACACAAAGCAACACTACAGAATCCTCCAACAACATCCAGAATGTAGGCTTAACAGAGGCAACATTTCCACACTAGCTAAGACACAATATGCATATGATGACTTTGGAGTTACTGGGGGGCACATTTAGCAATTATGTCTTGTAGGGAAATGTAGTTGCTGCCAGGATTGTGTTCTGTGGCAGTGTTTTTTCTAGTGTGCAGGTAATTCATGTCAATCCAACTGAAACCCGCCCACTTCAAACCAGTGAGAAGAGCATAGAGAAAAAACAAACGAACCCAGAAGCCTCTCCTATGAAAAAAACAAAACTGCGAAATAGGTTTCCAGGGCCTGTAAGGTTAGGGAAAGCCTGTGGTTTCGGTAAATATAAATATAAATATAAATATAAATATAAATATAAATATAAATATAAATTAAACATGTTGTACCTCATCCCTTGGGTTACTTTTGACTTTCAATATTTAACCAAGACTATGATCTTTCCCTCACCTTAACCAGGTGCTATGAGAGATTAAACACAACAATAAAAAGTTTAACAGTGCTTTCATTGCTATGTGAATATCGTAGGGAAACAAACCAAAACAAGTTGTCGGTGAACATTTTGCTACTTCACATTGTTTCGTTATTAAGTTGAAAACATAAACCAACATTATATTTCTTTCAAAACATTTTTACTGTGGCAAATTAGCTGCATATAAACCTAACTTCTAAGAGACAGGGTTGGCACACCTTCAGCCCCTGGACCAGTCTACTGCAGAGACACCAAACTGATATCAACCCTCCATTTAACATCAGTGAGGCGGCAAGAAAACCTGCCCTCAAAATTAAGGACTGTATGCATCCATCCTCCACACATTCTGCATTGTGCAATAACAGTATCTTGTCTGTTCTTATTTGACTGAGTGAGGAGAATTATACTCTACCTTGGTGAGCTCTCAATGATAAAGTGTTCAAAAGGTATTTATCCATAGAGTTGCATTCTGAGGGCAATGTACTGTTGAGCCTATTTTCCTCAAGCAGGTATGTCTGCGTTTCATTTTGAGAGAAATCCATTTCAGCCTCTGCTCAAGACGTAAGAATCCAACCCAAAATGATCCTCAGAGACACTTGACTTGTAGCGTCCACAACAGACTGTTTATAAATAGCGTGTAGGCTTGTCAGGTTGTCCAAACATTAATACCCCTGAGGAATAGCATCATGAAAAATGTAAGTTGTTTCTCTGTCTGGGCCTATTAAATCTCCTATTAAGCTTCCAAAGACAGTCAATATCCAACGTCTGAACCATTTGATTCACTTTAGAGATCACATCTCACCTTGCACATTCTCTAGTCACACTGTGTTTTGTCTTGTTGCTTTGTGCAGACAGTGACATTCGGGTGAGGGAAACACAAAGCTTTCCAACAGACAGCTTTTAAGATTTATAAACATCCCACTGTGCTCTGTCCTAGCCAACAATTTACAAAATGTCAACATCCAAGACAATAATAGCTATAATTTGACACTTTTTGAAATATGCCCCAGGTGTAAGTATTGTTCATACATGTAAATTGACTAAAATGAGAACAAGAGGTAGGGTTACAGCCTCGAAGACAAAGCAGGAAGGTTATGCTGAGATATCTGGTGTTGTAGCATCTAATACAAACAGCAGCACAGCTAACAAATACGTAATCTGTCTCGATATGACAGCTGGCATGTATGGAATTACATAACAGATGGCAGCGAGCGCTCTACAAACAGGCTACGGCCGTGTATCTCCGCAGTCGTTTCCTCCAGGAGAAATCGAAGTCCATAACAGGTCTATTGCTCTTGCTTGAAGCACAAATCTCATCACCCCAGACTGAGACATTATCCTTTCCTCACTTCAATACTGCGACACGTGCCAGATATCCTCACTGCAGCACAACTTAATCCATGACTCATTGAATGTGCGCGATAAAGCACTGTCTCCCAACTTCCTTGTCAAATAACCTCAGAAGTCTTTAGTTAATATAGAGATCAATCAAAGCTGGATTTTAATGGTTTCTGGTGGCCATTTTTGATGGGGATTATTTTCCTCACTTCCTTCAATATGTCTGGAAACTCGTAGATATGATTAAATTATGCTGTATATCATTATAAATTAATGATTTCTAAAATATATTGGATCATGACTTATGCTTGTCAAATGTTTTTAATTGGGGATTGTATGAAAAGTATTAGGAGGTAGAGGCGAGTAAGGGGTAGTTTCAAATTTTATTTCAGTCTGTCCTTATAATATTTATTGAGAAATTTATTGTAAAAATAGTATCAAATTGTTAGCCCAGTTCTTTATTTAGCACAATAAAGAGAGATAACAAAGGTGTACTTGGCCCATGCGGAGGACAACAATTATCCACTGTCAAACCCAATAAGTCGGTATTGTTAAACAGAATAGATGTGGATCTTAATAGTTATTAATGACTGAACATTATCTCTCAACAGAGTGCGTCATTTTTCACCTGCCCACAGCGGCTCCCACCTTTATTTCATTCTACATCATAACAGAAAGCAGAGGAACAGTGAAGTAAAATGTGTCATATAATATCAACCCATGCAACACAAACATGAACTTCAGTAGAAGAAAAACAGAGATAGAACTAGACGCAAAACACTGGTGTTGTTTTCCACCACTGGATACAGCTCTTGGCGAGTAAAGGAGTGAAGTTTGATGCTGAACTCACAATGTTTCTTCTAGACTGTGACGTAAACAGCTACTGCAAAAGGAAGACTCTCCTTTGTTTCAGCCATAATTACTACGGTCACTACAGAGCTTTGTCACTTAAATATAAACATGTCATTTTGGGGTACTTACATAAACATGAAAATGAATTTGAAATGACTGATTCTGTCTTTGGGATCATTCTTGGAAGGACACTCTCAACCCATGAAATCATTCAAATTCAGCATAGCCAACTTTTTCTGCTAATGGCTGAATTGGAATTAAACATGACTGACAATTCATTAATGCAGCTCTTGTATCATGGCATCATGTTAATAGTCAGCAGCCACAGAGCTGGTGTCTGTGCTGCTTCGCTCATTAACAGCAATTTCTGTAGGTGACAATATCCATCAAGTTGTATACTTCATGACGTAATGGATTAAGCAGAGGACCTAGAAAATATTAAAACACTCTGGAGAGAGAAAGTTCCACATCTCTAATTTTAGTCCCATAAAGGTTTCCATTTCTACAGTCTGTTATTCTACAATATGCAAAATTCTTGCTTTGATTGAGAACTGAGTTTCTTGGTTCATTATCCAAAAAGACTGCAGGATCAGTTTAAGTGCAGTATATCATAAGAGGATCACAGTGCCATTATTACACTTTTTTTGTATATTGTATATTGGAATGCAATTATTGTGGGTAACTCAGCATCGAGTCTGAAACATGAAAAAACGGATTGTCCCATATTTCTCCTAATTACAACAGCTGTGATCAATTTTTTGGTTGTTGTTGCGTCCAATTACTTCCTTGACAAAATCCCCACAGTCCTCTTGTACCGGAGCTGGAGCTCAGCAAACGAGCCACAGCCTAATATTGTCTGGAATATTTATCCACAATGTAGAGGTTCACTGTGGTGTAAACATATTTAATACCAACTCATTAGCTACATCTAATCCCATATTTATCCCCATAATTTGATTTCCAATCCTGAATGATAATGAGACACTAATTACACTTCCATACATGTTCCAGTGTTGTACTGCAAGCTTTAATTTAAAGGATCCAGTTAACACATCTCCCCTGTTTCTCATACCTTTCCTGTTAGTGTCTCAGAGTGTTCACTGTGGTCTAATATTCTGCACTTATAGAAAAACATATTTATCATTCTTGAACCATGCAGCGAATAATTGACCAATTATTCAGTAAAAGGAAGTGCAGATTCTGCATAATGTCAGGTTCCTAAAATACAGCAAATTGACAGTGCGGGATAAGCTATCTATTTGTGTAAGTGCTTGCTATGCCTTTGTTACTTGTGATTTAATACCTAAAGTAATTGGCCAGGTGTTGTCTTCTGCAGTGAAGTTCAGCGGCACGGCCAAAAAGTAACTTCCCGTGGAGCAACAAAGATGATGAAAAGTGATTATGCAAGGCAGTGGTGAATAGCGTATGATGATGTATGATCCAAACAAATCTACCTTTGGCTCTCAGACAACAACACATAGGCGACTGGCATCCTGATGCAATTAATCTCCATAATCTTCACCCATTCAATAAGTGTGCTAATATAGAAAAAGAGACAGACCTATTTACACACAGGTACTGCCTGTAATATTGATTACTTGCATTGTTATTACTTTGAACATGTCACCAAAGTAAAGCCTTAAGATATATGAACTATTCTCCTATGATAAGCTAGATGGCTTAGACCTTGATGCAAGGCAGATTAATAAAATACCACGAGAAATACCTTATGGTGAGAATGCATGCACACAGGAATACTCAAGATAATCCCTCCCCACATATAAACAAGCATACACACACTCACCATCCCACCCTAAAAAATAGTGGACAAAGAAATGTTTTCCAATTGGATTTCTTGAGCTCATCCTTTGATGAGGCTCTGCCTATTTCATTGATCTCTTATGTTATCTCAAATTGGGAAGACCTCTAGTCCAATAATGACAGACGGATGAAATCCCCTCAGGTTTTGTTATGTATAACCCACAACCTGACAAAACAGAAAGTACACACACACACACACACACACACACACACACACACACACACACACACACACACACACACACACACACACACACAAGTAAGACTATGAACCTGTGAAGTTCCTCTGTGAAGTCAGCACTCTCATTAAGTATGCTAATAAATCCAATTATCTCTCAGCTGTTGCATGCGTGCATCCATGAAAAATGAAATTTCACACCATAGTTCACCCCACTTGAAAGTTTTCATGTTTTATTGTTTTACATCATTGAATCAAAAGGAGATTTGATGCAGCTTTGACACTGATCAATATAAAAACAGTCTAATTGTAATCTAAATAAATTACAAAAATGAAATATAAAATACATGTCTACTTTCTGCTTAGCACATATTAAGCATTTACCCTCTTTTTTAGGACACACCTGGGTCATCGCTGGTGCAGCCAACTAGTTTTAGAAGACACATAATAAGTTACATGAAGATCATCTGTGTGGATTTGGGGGGTTTCAATTGGTTATAGTACAAAACCTGTAACTGGAGGGTCCAACCTTTAAAGCCAAAGCCACACAGGAATGACTGTTCACTCACAATCCCAATGTGACCTAACAGAGTTTGAGCAGTTTTGCAGAGAACAAAGGGGAAAAATTGCAGCGTGTGGGGCAGGTTTCACAAACGTATTTTAGACTGGTCTGCAGTGTTAGCCACCCTAACCCCAGGTTAATGCTGCATGGCACGCACATCATGTGGGAGGGATGGTAATAAATGGAACAATTCCTATACTTTTGACTTGCGACTGTTCACGTCATAGGGCAAATCAAGATGGCAGCTGTCAGTCTGCAAAATATCTGTTGAATTTTTCCAGAAGGCAAATGGCTGGAGTGGTGTGAGCTGAGCGGTTTGATGCAGTTACTCAGTTAGGCATGTTTTTAACCTGGAAAAAGTCTTAAGTTACTGAGAATTTGTGGCAAATTATTCCTATTGAGGATAGTAAAGAACTAGACAGCCTTGTGCAATGGTTAATGTAGATGTCTATCAAATCCATTTGATCTAAGCCACAGTTGTTGAAGACTAATGTGATAGAGATGTGTCAACACAGACTCAAAGCTGCATTTTCTGCCAGACATGCGTGAATACTGACTTGTTGGGGGCAAATTAATTTAGATTACCTTGAGATACCTGTTTTCACTTTGAAGAGTCTCTCATTGTGTTGATGAGTGTCAAAAAAGCCATATTAAATGTACGTTGATTCAATATTGTAAGAAAATAAAACATGAAAACTTCTAAGGGGGTGAATACCTTTTACTGGAACTGTGGCTACGACTATTCTGACTTTTGTGAGAGTATTTGTAAAGGTTTTCATACCCTCAAATCAGCAACTGACTCATTCATGCAGCATGTGTATGAGAGGAATTACAATCAAGCTGTCATTACCTTGAGGCCAATTGTACTGGTAATTGTGAGAGGATGACAACAGGTTGGCCAGCATTAAGGCTCATCTTCCTCTGGCTAGTTCAGCACCTGCCTGCTGGCCAGCAGCCTAATTTTTTTCTGACAGCCTCAGCAGGAATGATTGATGCCTGAAGGCCTCTGATGGTGTGTGTGTGTCTCTCAGTGCCAAGCTGCTCTATCCATACAGTACTCCCTCTTGAAACTCATTTAGGCCACACCTGTCACTGCACACGTTGGCTGCTTGACGTTTTTCCCTTATAGGCTTACTGTCCGTGGGCACACACCCTTTCAAGATAAGCCTGTACTGTGTAGTGCTGATAATATTTTGGAAATCGTAATCACCTTTGGGGGATTTCTGAGGCAATGTAGGTTAAAAAAATCTGTATATCTACATTGTTTAGCTGATGGTGCACAGTGTTAGTGGCTGACACTAGGGTTATCAAAGAAATATACTGCTGGCATCAAGCAGTATAGTTGACAGGAAGCTCCTTGTTTACATTACATCAAATACTGGCCAACTATCACAGTTTTCTGCGTTGTAATTCCCACGGCCCTTTCACCCCCTTTTTTGCACAGCCCCTCCTTACACATATCATAAGACCACCAATATGAAAACACTTAAGCTTTTTCTCTATTGTTTGGTGTCGATAATCTCAGCTTTTGCCTTGTGTATGATGACCTGAATGCACTGCGGTATACTGAACTCTTTATCCTCTTTTTATGCCACACACATACGCACACACACGGCTCTTTTAGCTCCAAAGAATTTTAAACCTCCCAGTGTCCTGATACTATTGCATTTTTCATTGGTATTTTAAGCAAAGAGTTGTGAGGTCTTAGAAGTCAGCTGGCATTAATTCCTCTGAGGCAGGGGGATTCAACTTCTCCCTGGAAAGAGGCTTAAAAGAAAGTTCTCCTGCTTCCAAATGACTAAATTTCTCCTTTCTCACATATATTTTTATATTCCCTAGTGGACAGAAGAACAATAGATAATTGAATGTGAATATAGTTTGTTCTGTTTAAATTATTGTCTGATAATTCATTTGATAAAATACATTATTAAGATTTATTCCTTTTCTATATGCAAATTATAAATAAATTTGACCACACAGAGAAGATGACTAATCTCATTGTTCTCTGTGGTTGTGGGCAACAGACTGTCAGGGGTGCAGGTGTATACATAATACATCAAGGTAAGAAGAAATACAAGGAAACTGAGATCATTAATGCTGCTTTGTGGAAAAAACATGAAATTTAATGTTGTTGTGTGTTTTTTTTTTTTTCAAACTACCATGATAGTAAGCTGGAGACATGATATCAGACCAGATATCACACAGCAGAGAGGTTTTTGCATTAAATGAGAAATGAAGCATGAATTAACTGAAATATTTTTAATGTGCTGTACAGTCGAGGATACATTAGGTGCTGAGGTATAAAGTCCACTTAGGTTTAAATGGACTTCTCCATTCGCATCACATTTATTCTGGCCAGTTTGGAGAACCAGCGATTAGCATGCGTGTTGCTGTGGGATGCAGTTTGAACGAAACTGAATTTTTGATACAAGGAAACGGCGGCTGTCTGTGGCGAGCTGACGTCCAGAACAAGGCGGGCGTAGCCTTGCTCTTTGCAGAAGTCCAAGGCCTTCTGTGTCAGCTGTGAGCCCAGGTTTTTGCGGCGCCATGGAAACACCACAACCATGTGGGACATCTCGCCGTAACTCCCATCTCCAGCATCTTGGATAAACTCTGAGCCTCCTGCCATCACTCCTCCGTTCCAGTCATCAAACCTCTCACCTTCTTCCTCTCCCCTCTTCCCCACCACTGCCACCATCCCCACCACCTTGGACTGACCGTTAACGTCTGCCTCTGCCACCCAGAAACCGTTATCTGGGTTTTCCAGGTAGCTGGTTTGAATGTCGGCCATGTCTGCGCTCAGCCGCCTCGTCATGTAGCCTTCGTAGATATCGTGGCAGCAGTAATAAATGAGGCCAGCCCATGCACTGCCAAAGAGTAAAGCTTGGAAGTAGGAACTGCCTCCCAGCACATAGCCAGCCATGGAAATACTTAGAGCAATGCCAACGTGGTCCGGATGGCACATGGACTTGAAGAAGGCCGGGTATACATGTTCGAGTATCCCATCACGAAAGAGTGACATGACAACATGTTGATCTGAAGGTCTATATTCCCTGATGGAGAACTGAACTGTATGTCAGAGTGAGAGGAAGAGGGAGGGAGAGAATGAGAGCTCAGTGAAACTAATCTGCCTGTTGTTGCAATTAGAAATTCCTGCTGTGTTTCACAATAGGCTCACTGCGCTCACGTAACTTGCTAAAAAAAAAATGAATCAATACTCCTCTTACAGAATTTGACCCTTTTCATTTTTAATTTAACTCTATTCCACACAAATATAAAAACTGGCATTTAAGCATGACAACCTGAGGTGAAAAGCACAATTAAAATTATTATGGCTTTGTTTCTCTTTAAGATTTCAAGTGCGAGAGTCATTCTGAGATGTAATACAATTAGGTCTCAAAAGTGCTAATGACGAAAATCAAAGCAAGGTGAGAATCCTGCGGCAACAAACAAAAGGTCTTTAGTTTTAGTGAAATGGGTTACATGTCATGTAGCCACGTTAGTAGTGCCATTCATTTAACACCCTTGCTGTCTTATTAGTGCTCTTGTTCGTAATCAACTCGGCTACTTGAAAAAGGTATAAAAGATTAACATAATCAGAACGTGAACTTACAGTTGTTTTTCTGGGCCATGCCGACTCTTTCTCCTTGTCTTTCGCTCACTCTGAAGGGCTTTACTCTGCTGCTCCCCCTCAACTTAAGCTACAGATTGTGATAATCAGCCATTCACAAAAGGGATTGAAATTAGTCTGAGCATGCTCACCTTTGAGTACACACACCACACACCCACACATGCACACATGCTACAAGAACTTATAGACCTTAAATGACTTTGAAATATAACTACTACTCACTGTATAAAATAGGAAGGTTTATATAAGAAATTTTACAATTAGATTGAGATAACTATGAGGGAGTGTGCTTTAAGTTTAATTGAAATTAATCACAGTGTTGCTTTGATTATGAAACCCAGAGTATTTAAAAAAAAAAAACTTAATTAGCTCAGTCAACAGAGTAAAGAACTCTATCATTGGATTTCTCAAGGAGGATGAACACAGATCCTGAATATATTAAGCCAGAAAACTGAGCAGAATGTGAATTCAGCGCTCGTTCAAGCACTTCATAGATATTTCCAAGAATAAAATGATATTAACCTCTTTTCGGGTGTTTCAGTTTTGGTGGTGTTCTCTCACAAATCTGCTGTGGATCTCCTCCACAGCGCTTCTTCCCCCGCAATATAAGGTGAAAGTAAAATTAATATTGTCTCACCCCCCTGACATAAAAGTGACCTGTGGCGTCAGTGACAGTGTCTTGTGCAATAACCCGGTGGCCCTCTGACATGATTAAATTTCCTCAGCAGGTGAAGGGCCTTTACACCTGTTTAAATCAATAGTGCTGCCTCATGAATCTGTGAGTGCTTGAAGGTCAAGCAACTCTGGAACTTTCTCATACCGTTTCACAACCACCATATGAATTCTGAATTCAGCACCCTGCAGTGAACTCTCCCCAGACCACTTCAATCACATTTGGTGACCATGTGTTCATATATAGAGGACTGTGTGCAATCCTGTCTCCTAGAGATTCTGTTTATATACCACAGACTGTGGTGCAGTTAATAAATGTTGAAAAGGGGCACAGGGTGGATGACGGGTGTACAATGACTAAAACCCTTCATTTGGTTAAAATATATACTTAAAAACAACCAAGGTCTAAAAAGTCTATTACAAAAATGTGGCTTAAAACTGGATTAAATAGGCAGTTTTGATGGCCTCTGGCAGACAGCCAAAGCACTGAGGCATGCGCAAAGAGGATATGACGCCATTGAAAGGCGATCAAATGAAATAAAGCGTTACCTTGATGGAAACATTGGGGATAATGTGAGCACACAACTCAACTAACTTTCTACCTTTGAATACACATAACCACACTGTGTCACTGTGGATTTTTATCTATGAAACCAGACCATGATCCTTCCCTAATCTGTGAGTGCATACATCTTAATGATACATTCAATATCAACATTTTTGCAACTTGCCAGATATGGAAATCAACATTTCCTCTTTATGTCAATAACAATCATAATCTAGTAGCAGTTACATTTCTTTCAAAATATATTTGAAATTATGAGTGTTGCAATCAGTTGTACACATAAAAAAATGACAAAGTTGTGTAACAAATGAAAAAAGAAAGCTTGAGAGAGAAGTTTGAACCCTGTTCACTCTCCCACATTTGCACATCTGGCCAATCACAGCATGGAGTGGGAGTTAATGTCGGACTGTAGTTTTGGAAAGTTTCTGAATTATCTGACAGCGCACCCCTAATTCTGATGTCGCAAAGATGTGGGTGGAGAAGGTTTGTGAAGCTATTCAACCATCTGGCAGGCAGTTCTGATGAATATACTGAACACACTAGTGCCTAAACTGTGATGGCAATTTAACATGTTTGTGTAAATTTCTGAATGACACTCGTATGATAAAGTCACAGCAGCAAAACATTCAACAGAGCACAAGTCTCAATTGAATGCCATCAGAGTAACATAAAAGCTGCAGCAACACGTTAGATACTCATAAATATAAAATACATGTCTTATTGGTCCGAATAATATCACCGTAATTCACCTCTCACGTAGATGATCCCCTGTGCTCAAAGAAAATAAAATCAGTTCAATAAAACATACTCATGTTTTATTGAACTTTCACTTTCACCATCGATAGAGAGATTCTTCTCACGTCAAATCTTCTCATGTCTATAAAAATCATTTTCCCCCACAAGGTGCAGAGAATAATAATAATCAGATCAGCTCTCTGTTCTTATATTTTAAGTTTTCATCCATCAGTAGCCTAACAGACTACCCAGCAAAACGCTTTAGATACGGCATGTAGGCAAATAGAAATTAAACGACTTAAAAACCAACTTAACTTCCTGCCATTCTATGCTTCCACTGTCACACTTAATGAAGTAGGCAGCAGAATTCTCTGTTTAATAACTGATGAAACTCATGAGGAGCTTTATTGAGAGATTTAACAGAAGAGAGGCAGGAATGAGCATCATTAACTAAGAAAAATAAATGTTAAAATCCATCACTAATGCAGCCAGTGAGAAAACAGAAAACTTATTTGTCTTCCTTCATATCTCATTTCATTGGCTCTTTGTGTAACTGGACCTGTCATGTTTAAAAAAGCCAAAACATCGAAGGTGTAAAAGTCACCTGTGTATTATTTGGTTTGTTGGTTGGTAGGTTGAGCAGCAGGTTTTCTGTGATGGCAACTGACTACTGCTCACTTTGAAATAGGCCGACTGCTCGCCACTTAAAGGAAAAGGAAGTCTAATACCAGAGAGATTACGTCTTAGTCTTTTGGTTTTTCATATGGAAACTATAAACCACACTCACTACAGCAAACGATGATAAATGTTCTGAACCACTGAAGTAATACGATCACATTAAGGGCATTTTGTCACATTATGATCATTTTGAAAAAACCCAAAGTTGCACACACACCTGTAGTTCAAAAAGCTAAACTAACAGTCAATAGTAAAAGTTAAGTCATATTTAAACATCATGAAGGCGTCATGGTATTAATTACTTCAGCTACACTTTATAACCACAGGTAATATCAATTTTACTTGATAAAATCAGCTAAGTGTGCTTCATAATTGCTAATTGTTGATTGCACATTGTCTTGAAATGAAAAGTCATAAGAAAAAAAAGGTTAGAGTTGCCCTGGCAACTAACCACTGTAGGCAAACTACATGCTCCACTTCTAATGGGCCCATGAGCACCCAGTGAACTGCATTTTTATTCATGGACATGTACTTGCGCAAGGATTGTAAGGGAAAAGAGCCCTTTCGGTATGCTTGTCATATAGCTCAGACATTAAGGGATTAAACCATTACATTATTGAGTTTTCCACCTCATATCTAGTGGCTAACCATCACTTAAACGCACCTCAGGCAACTTTATTTCCAACCCACTGCCTCTCCAGAAACTCTGAATTGAACCCGTCTTACCTTGTGGCTTCCAAAAGTGCATATATACAGAGCTGAAATACACCCCAGAGATTTCCATTTAGTTCCAGCTATCTTTCATTATTACAATAATGCATTTGCTCTTGCACAGAATAAAATGTTTGGAAATGCCTCAGCATTTATGATGTGGTAATGTCTGAAAGTGTCCCTGTCAAAGTAAAACATGGATATTGAGTCACACTGGTGATTTTCACCTTTGCAGTAGATGGGAGTGGATGTATTCAGTTATGGCACCTCCTCCCCCTGTGCAGGACTATGTAGGCTAGACATGAAAGAAAAACTATGCTTCACAGATATGATGTAGAAAAGAATCTCGATGGTGTTTGTGATTCCCCATGAAACTTTATGTTGGGAGTCAATGGGAGAACACAGTACATTTATTTTTACAGTTGTTACATCTTATTCTCACTGCACAAAACCATCAAGTGAGAGATGTGTCTCTAAATTTCATAATGACATCAAACTGAAATACAAAACACTACTATTTTAAATCAGAGTTATAGCTTCTGTGTGATCTATGTTCAAAATGTTGCTTATTTCAGCCCAGTCTCTTAGATATTACATTTATATTTGAAAGGAACACGATGTTACCCAGTTTACATTTTTGACAACATATTAATTAAAGTGTTTGGCATGTTGCAAAATGCTGATACTGAAAACATCTGTGAAAATATTCACTATAAACATGTCATTTGTTTTTCCACAATACATTTAACATTTTAATAGTTATATTTAGCCTTTCACAGTTCCTGGTTAAAGGAGTTTGACATTTCAGAAAATATGTTTATTCAGTTTCTTGGTAAAAACTGATACCATTCTCATGTCTGATTAACATGTATCTTTCAATCCGTACAAAAACAGACGTGTAAAAATGACAATGTCTCATTTTACAGGGGATTATGTACTGAACTACTCCTTTGCTGGGAGCAGTAACATCTTGGCGTCTCTGCTGGTTGGCTGACCACTGGTCCTGACTAAGAAATAGTTTGGCACATAAACCCCCTGTAAAACAAGGAAGTGTTTTTACACCTCTGTTTTTGTGAGAATTAAACAAACAAGATGTAATGAGTTAATTAGTGAGCTTTGGAGGTGCTCGAAGGCAGATCTTGTTACCTTGGACAAAGCCATGTTAACGATTTCCCTGTTTCCTCTCTCTGTGCTGTGCTAAATTAGTCAGCGGCTGATTTCATATTTAGCATACAAACATGAGAGTGGTATTGGTCTTCTCATCTAACTCTCAGCATGAAAGCAAATATATGTAAATTCACAAAATAGAAAACTACTCCTTTAAAGTTATGGAAGAATTGTGGTCTTTGTTTAATTCAAGTCAACACTTAAAGCACAAGACATGACATGTTTACTTTGTCGACATTTAATCGAAACCGCTATCTTTTCCTAACCTTAACCAAACTGTTATGTTGCCAAAACATGTGAAGCCTCTTGTCCAACATCAAAGTCCTGCAGTTTTTACACCTACCATCCACCCATACTTGTTAATACAAATCAGTAGGGTATAAAAGTTATTTCTGGTTTATCTGTACAATATTGGCAGTTTCAGCACCAGGAAGTTTATACCTTAGTTTTAAGTTGCCTGAATGCAGATTCTCTCAGTTTGTGTTTCAGTTTTAATTACACATGGCAAAGTGATTGTACGGAGAAACCAGGGAGCACATTATGCTTTGTTTGTCTCGTAACACTGTTTTAGATTACGACAGATAAAATACTCATATGCAAGTCTGAAGTCACAGCAGAGCCAAGAGCGGTGAAAAGCTGTTTTCTTTCAAATCTTATTTTTTATGATAATCTTGACTTTATCACAATCCAAGTCATGCTGCCTTCTTTATAACTGCTAAGACACTTCACCCAGTGTATGCGGCCAAAAGTGATTGTCTCACCTCGAAGTGAGAGTCCCAGCTAATTTTCATACTGAAAGTAACAGGATTTCAAACAGACACAAACTCCCTTAAGATGCTACAGTCTACAGTATTTTAAATCCCACTGAATAATCACACAAAGATGTCTAGATGCATATTGTATGGGGCAATGATGGGGTCAGTTGTAAACAATGCATGAATGCAGTATTATCAGTCCTGAACATTACCAAGCTTCCGTCTTTATAAAGCTCACAGACGTCTCATGGCTTTATATGCAGCACTGAGGATTTTATACTAGAATAGTCTCAAAGTTTGTTATAACCATAATAACTCTATGAGGTCATTCTCTCTGTACACACCAAGCAGTCGGATATTTAAACAGTGGAGGTAAATCTTTGAGGCAAAAAACTTTAAGGTTGGCCTGAGGGTGGTGCCACAGAAAAGGCCACAAATCAAAAGTATTTATCCTCTGAGTGACATGAAAGTGTTTAGAGGGTGAGAGGGTTCACTCCTCTCTCAGAATCATTTTCTCTGACAGTTAGCATTTTCTGGTCTTTTTGAGCTCATCATCTGTGACAATTGTAATTCTTGGCTTGACACTCTCTAGTTCATTTTTGCTGTAAAGACATCAGGGGACGCTATGAACTTGTTTTCAATTGTCATGAATTTATTTCCCCCATGTGAGCCCCCAGAAACTCAAACTGAGCGAAAGAAACATTTTAAAGGCTGATTAACTCTGAAAGACTCACTATTAACAGACTTGAAAACGCTCACTAGCTTAGCAACATTAGGGCAACATTAACACAAAATGCAACACTGTGTAAAGGACTGTAATTACACTGGTAGTCACGCCATTCAAAAAGAATATCTGATGTTGTGAACAATAATTGCCTCATCCTCAAATAGAGGACAAGCTCCTCTTTTTCAAGCTTAATTTCCAGAAAATATCATCTTTCTCTCCAGAGCAGTAGAGAACTCTGCATAGATTTTTCTGTTCATTCGGCTCAGGCGCTGCAGCCAAGTCCTATAATGGGAGGGAAAACCCTGATTATCGCAAATCACTTTTTTAGGTACTAGGATACCTTAGGGAATAATAGAATATAGATAGGATCATATCAGTTCGTCCATTGAAAGACAATCAATGGAACTCATGACCAATTGTTTTTCAGAGGACTCACAAAATTACAGCTCACTGCTTCAGGGAGCAGGGATGTTGTTCATCCATGGCCTCTAAGAAGATAAATGAAAGCATTTTCTGATATGATGCCACAATCGACAGGGCAACATTGTCTGTCAGTCCTTCCAACACCAGTCAGAAATCGCTACTGAAGAATAAATCAGTCTCACATGTTGCTTCTCTCTAACAACATCAACCTACCCTTTTACACTACATCATCTGAGGTACAGTATCATTCAAATTATTATCTTCCACTTGGTCTCAGAGGAGATTTACTCCACAATCCACATGGTGGACTACTGGTCTGATTTGAGTGAGTGTGTGTTGACTGAACAATGAACCTGTCATTAAACATATGAATTTTGCTTTGAAAGAGCACTACAATACACAAAATGTATATTTAAGGGATTTTGATGAGACAAACAATTCATATTGGAAAGCTGTGTTGTGTTTGTAAAATTATTGTTAATGCAATCTAAATACAGATGACTAAACTCCATAAATCCAACAAATAAAAAAGAAGTCATTGAGTAAAGGTGGTCTGTTTGCTCTTCGCCTGAATACAGATTGAACGACAACAAAAGGCTTTTCAGCAGAACTATATTGTGGCTCAGGCTCATCCCAGGCTCTCTGGGGATGGCTGGGTCGGAGAAGGAAGCTGCAGCAGCAGCAGCCTGAAACTAAACTCCATCTATCACACTTAAAAAGCTGCCCACCTCCACCTAGCCACCAATATGCCAGGAGATGTTGGGGGGGATTATATAGGGATTTTGTAGAAAGATAAAGCTGTGAATAACCATTGGCTTGTTTTTCATTAGGAGACGCTGTTATTGTTTAAGGTTAATTACTGACTTGGGGACATGGCTCAAAAGAATACAAGCCCCTGCATGGCTGTGGGCGATATTAAACAACTGATTTGTCTCAGACAAGGCACATTTTGAAGAACCGCATCTTTAGGAAACCCTGATAAAACAAAGGTTGTAGTACTGAGGACAAAATAAATTAGAGTAAGAAACGCATGATATTTTATTCACTCACTGTGTCAGTCACTGTGACGCGTTAGAATGATGACAGACATGGGCATTACTTCTCTATGACCTTGCTAACCGAGTTTCTAAATACAGGAATAACTTGGGGGAAATGAGACTCCAGCTGTGATTATCACACATAATTTCAATTTAAAGAGAAGTAGCATGTTACAGCTACTTTTTTTTTTTTTTTTAACATATTTTCACTGCGGTGACACACTGCACCTAAACACAAGTGAGCCGTTCTGACTGCAGTTCTACTCTTAGCTCTTGCCTGATCCCAGAAATTCTGTTTGTGAGAGTTTTGGCCGTTCATCCATTTTAATATCATTATTATTCATGCGTTCTTTCTACCCATAAAGTTAAATATTGTCATTTTCATTTCTCCTCCATTTCTGATGTTAATGCACGACAATCTGATGGGATGCCCTGTTTAATGTAGGTCCTAATTTTACACAGCTGTGCCAACAGAGTAGTGGAGTCTGTTATTGGTACTTTCAGTTATTTATTTTTCCATTACCTGGTAGTGTTCATTTAAAAGTAAACAGCCTCCTGTTTGACTGATAGGATTTTTTTAATGGACTGTGCCAAACTGTATCCCAAAATTGGATTAGATGCAGAGAGAATTCAAGTGTAAAATATTTCTATGCATCAAATCGCTTTATCTGATAAAACATATTACAAATGCAGAACCCATAATGCACTATGCATAAAAGTGTGTCTCTTCTCTCTTTTGAAAAGGTGAAAGTACTATTTGAGAATGCAAATTGAACTCTCCAATTGAAAAGACGAATAAAAAAGGAAATTTACTGTATTTTTGAGAGTATTATTAATTATCTGTGTTTTGGTGAGGCTCCAGTAAAAGGGCAATATTTTACAAAAGTAAACAAATCTAAATAAGACAACATCACTGCTGTATACAGTAAGGGTTCTCCAAGTGACCTCCGCTCCAACCAATTTCAACACTCTACCTCCACCTCTGAGAAGAATTTTAATTAGTGAGACAGATGCAACAGCAACTGCTGCATCAGTCTGTCAGATGGTTTGGATCATTGGGGTTATGTAGTCATTGTTATTTTCATGTAGAGAAATTAAATTAAGATTGCACCTGAAAATGAAGCTGTTGCACTACTTGAATTTTATCCCCAGAGTTACAGTTAACAACACAACTTGGAGAGTATTCTACATTAACATTATCAAGCTGGTCTGCTCCTGATTGTAGCTTTCATACTAGTATTTACTGTGTGAGAGCATAGAGAGCTGAGATTGGGGCAATGCCTTAGGTGGCCAGTGTTGGAAAAAAGGACTCAGATCATTTAAAGTGGACATATTATGCTTTTCCTCCTGTCATATATATGATGTTACAATGTTGGATATTCATATTAAACATGGACAAAGTTACAAATAATTAGTTAATAATAATATTGCAAATGCTCACAAGCACTGGTTTACTATAACTTCTCCACGTTGCTCCACAAATGGAGGAATCTGCCGAAACAGAGTCAGAATAGAGGTAAAACAGCCTTTTGGGGTTTGCATAAAGGGCCAGTGCAAGATAAGTAAGGATTTCTTTTAACTGTGCAAAGCTACTGTGGTGGAGTCTGAGAATAAAAATATAGAGCTGGAAAATTAGCATAATAGGCCCCCATTAATGCTACAGTGTAAAATACACTTCACAGGAAATAAAGTTCTCCAAATACAGAAATATGCTCAGTGAAATGTACTCAAGTATAAAAATGTGAAAGTACTAATTATGCAGAATGCACACGTTATATTTCTTTTACTGACGTGTGCATGTGTAAGCAGCAATTAATGATGTAGTTGGTCAGGAGGGAAATAATTTAACTACTTAATATACTGTAGGTTGGTTTAATCTGTAACAATGCATAAAATATTTAACCTTATATGATTTTTATGCAAAATCTTGATCTGCAAAACAGTTGTAAGATAAATGTAATAGTGTAAACTTACAGTATTGAAAAAAAGGATAAAATAGCACAGAGGTATTTAATTATTGTTTGCCATTGCATGTTTCCAAACCCAAATTTGCGCAAACTTCCCAAAGAGTGGCTGTTTATGCATCACTCCACTTCAGGAATGCATTCACATACTCATATTCTACATAATGGTTGAGCTTCTACAACAGAGACACTCCACTGAGGCACAATAGAGCCATTCTAATTCAATGTTATTTGTGAACGGCAGAAAATGTCCCTCTTGAATATATCACTAGAAGCAATGGTGTGCCAAGTGACTCAGTAATCTAACAGTGGATTCTTCAATCCACTCAGTTCAGTTCAATAAATCTGCCAATCAATTATTAATACAAAGAAAAAAACCTTCTACCCTTGAATGCCATTGGTGAATTACTTCCATTTATTCAGGACTATCCACCAAGTGGGCACAATATAAGGAAACACAATAATAGGGTCCCTTCATCCGACAAGACCATGTGGTACTCAGCAGCTGGATGAGGAAGTCTAAACATCTAATATATCTCTAGGAGAGGACACAAATGAGTGGATTTCAAAGAATGTTGAACTATTCCTTTAAGTAATAAAGCATTTGGTAGATATTGCACTTTAGTGGTGTCAATTTACAGTTACTCAAATTGCCAAAAGCCAAGAGACACAGTGACTGTGTTGGGCTTTGGAGGCCCCAGGGGTCTGCAGGCCTAAGGCAGACATCCTCGTTTGTATGGGTACAACCAACCGTTTAAACCTCTCAAACATGTTGTAACTCTAGACGGGCAAAATTAAGTGTTCACTTCATTTTGAATCATCAGAACTTTTCTCTGCATTGTTGGTAATATAAGGCTGGTGCTCACAGCATCCATTCAAATCTATGTTTCCAGAAATTCCAGAGGAAAAAAAAAAATCTAGGTTGTCTTTTCTTCAAAGAGTTGGAAAACATCACACTTAAAAATACTCAGACAGAGACGGGCTCACTGAAAGCAAATGAGGTTAGCGGTCTCTCCTCACTCTGGCAGTGAGAGCTGATTGGGAAAGGTGGTTTTGATATCCAAATATGTTACAGTATGGTGTGACATCTGTCCTGTGATAGAACATGATTAGACAGCTGAGACTTGTTTTCACATCCATGTGTAATGTAGTGAAAACTTGTTTTACACACTACAGCTTCACAGTGATGATCACTGGTGTTTGAATGTATATCACATTTCCTCCAACCCCTGATTCTAAATAAAATAAAATAAAAAATTCCAAGAACAATCCTCTCAATCCTCCTCATTTTTCTCCAAACATGTAAACACTTGTTAAAATATTCATCAATTTATTACACAACTATTCTTACACAACTATTCTTCTCATGCAACGTCCAATTTGCCCTGCAGAGACATTCACATTAGCCACACTTAAAAGATATTCACAGACAGTCTGGTTTACAAACGCACGACTGAATGATAAGGATATATGTCACGATGAAGGAGGTAGAATTCCCATGATTATTTCTAATCCTTTATAGAGCTTCTGTAGGGAGGAAGTGCTCTAACCCATATCCTCAAATGAGGTCAGTCTGTTAATACTGTGTGAATGAATGTTGCAAAACACTAAGAATATCTTTAGATCTGTAGATTCAACAAGGTTTTATGGGCTGAGCTGCTACAAAATCTAATCTAATTACAGAAGAAGAAATCAACTAATTAAACAGATTTTCTAATCGCTTGTGGAATACTAAGCTATTTTCTTGTGGTTGGATATCTGGTGTTATATTGTATATATTAAATGTCAAAATATCTGAGGATGCTCACTCAAGTTTTTTCTCAAGTCACTTGATTTCAGTTCAAATACAGCTCTCATTTTTTTTACGCTGTTACTATAGTCCATAGTAAAAAAAAAAAACAAGTGGGAAAATGAAGACATCAAAAATCTGCCATCACACAGACCCTAAATACATAGAAATAGATATAAATCACTAAGTTACAACCTCAGTTATAATACCTCTCTCTCTCTACATCTCTACCTTATCCAATCTACACATACATTTATACATAAGGATCCTTATCACTGTCTTTCCTGTAGGTACATTTATATTGATAAATTACTTTCATTATAAATCTTGTCGTAGACAATAACATCCTCATAGCATCACTGACTGTAGGTCTCTGCATACTGTTCCTATTATACTTGCACTAAAGATGAGTATAATGGGGCTATAGCAAGATCTGAACTGGCCTTCACATCAGTTGAGAACATGTGAAATACTTGTACAAGTATGACTGTATCTCTACCATTAAGTACTATAATTTATAAATGACCAATATATTTGACCTCACTATCCACTTGAGCCAATCAGAACTTATAGCGCACTCAGGCACTGTAAAAAGCAATCGTATCGAATATGAAAACGTCTTAAGTTCACTTCTGTGTGAAATGAATGATCCAGTGATACCTCATGTATGCATGCAACACCATCAGTACCGTTCATTCATATTTCTGACCTCTTTCCAAAAATTCTTTAGAAGTTTTACTTTGCAATGCTTTTCTAGCAAGCAAATCAGCCCTCACAGTGCTCTCATTTCATTTAATGAAGTTGAGATCATATTTAAATCTTGCACTGGCTCATTTTTTAAGCCCACCAAAGAGCCCTTGCTAACATTTTCCGGCCTCAGCCCACAACATAAAGGCCTCTCATGTTGTTCATTCCAGCCAGGATTAATATTACATACTTTATTTTTACATTTCTAAACGGGCTTGCCCGCTAAATAATTCACAGTAGTGTCATAGACATAGCCCTTGCAGCGACTGTTATGCATTTTTACGTCTCTACAGAGGGTAGCATCTCCAAAAAAGTCTACGCTATTCAAAAGTAGCTCAGTTTTCCTGGCATACTTTAAACTGTTACCTTCATCGGATAATGCAAGTAAGGTCTCAACATTTACTATGATAGCAGCAGGAAGATGGTGTATAAATTTAATCCTGTAACAGAGCTCCAACCAGGGAGGCCTGCACATCTGATCTACAGATACAGTGAAACACAGTGAGTCCCACTCTACACTTAGTAAAAACTTTCTTGTATGCAACATTTTGCTGGATATGATACTATTCATCATCATCCTAAAAAACAGTTAGAGGTCAGACAAAGAATTACTCATTGAATCACTGAATGAAATGTCCTTATGACATAAACACATGTTGAATGATTGTCCACAATGAATTAGCCTTTTTTTTTTAGTCAAAGCACTCAAGATAATAATAATAATAATACATTTTATTTATAAGTGCCTTTCTGGTCACTCAAGGATACTGTACAATATACAATAATCAATAAAACAACAATGGATAAAATCAACAATTTAAAAAATGTAGGACGGTGAAGTTGCAGTAGGAACGGTCACAGTGAGGGCTATCTTAAATAGATGAGTTTTGAGTCTGGATTATACTGTTTGTGGAATTTGCCTGCACTCTGCCATCTTATCAACAACAATAAAGCAACAAACAAAAAGAAAGGGAACAATAAATAGAAATAAGCAACCTGAGTACCCAACCAGTTCCCCTCCTAATCCTGTCAAGAGATGTACACAACAAGTTGTACAACCTGAATGACCGTACAAGTTGTTTGTCCCTACTTTCTGAAACAACCCATCGGAGTGTCTCCTGAAATAGCTCCCCTACAGTGGCAGGCGTACTGGACATTCGTTATTAATAATAAACATGCTGAGTGTACCAGCAACGGCGCATCATTGTCATGTTCACATGGTTACAAAACAACTTGGTTAAATTTAGGAAAAGATTGTGAATTACTATACTTAAGGTTAGAGGACCTTTGTTACAAGTTACGCTTTTGGGATCATCATGGTTACAGGAAACAACAATGACTATTGGTTTCAAACTGCACTGCATCATTCAGAGAAGTATTTCTGTTATATAGCCTACTCTCACTGCTATAAATGGGATGGACAAAGTAATAGAATACACTTAGTAGTACAAAATCCCGACTCCTTGAATGTTTTTTTTTAGGGAGTTAACTGACTATTACATGCTCTTGCCTTGCTGACCATATTAAGCATTGAAAATGTCAAAATCCCTAGAAAACACTTCAGCCACAAGTGCCCTACATGCAGGATATGTGTGTGGTAAAATGACACAATCCAGATTGTTTTTGCTTCCAGTCATTGAGCTCTATCCAATTAAACCACCTACAATCAGGCTAGACTTAATTGTGCTTCAATATTATGTATCCCTCTGCATCCCTTTCCGATGGTATTCTCCTCTGAGCTGGTCGAGTGGCCTAATTGAAAGTATTCAATAGACGATTTATTGGCAGGATGACATTAGCTTACTGGCACACATCAAAGTTACATTTGCCAGTTGGAGCCGACTGAAGCATTGAAACCAAAACTGAAGTGAAAACACAGCACAGCACCTACTGAGGTGTTAATAGAAGAGATTCAGCAGCAGGATCAAGGTGAACAACACCCACAGACATCACAGTGTCAGGTTTTATAATGGAATTCAAAAACCACATGAATGAGGATTTTATAATGGAATTCACAGATGAATGCAATACTATGATTTGATGAACCCTTTTACTGCTCAGCCACAGTGCAGATGCTGATTTTGTTTGTTCTTAAATCTGGACCGCATGTTGACCAATTAGATTTAATTGGGTGAAAAACAGACAAGTCATAAATCATTCTTGTTTTTATCCTGCTTTTTTTTACATCATTAATTAAGCAATGTTTATATTTCAAACAAGGGGGAAAACATGGATACTAGGAGCGATTATAAAAATCACAGAAAAATGTCACCCTAAAGGACAACTATATGAAATCTTGTGTGTTGTTATTTGCTGTTGATGCACCATAAATTGAGGCTAATTGGGCGACAGCAGAGCTGAGTCGGTGCAACACTAATATGACTGAAGGATCATTGGTTTAAATCTCTACGTGGGGAAAATCCTGCTGAAGTGAATGTGAAGCATTCATTCTTCTCCAGCAAATGCCATTAGAGTAATGTTGTGCAATACACAGAACTTTGGATTGGCCAGCTGAAGCTGCCCAGTGGTCATCAGCTCAGCATGTAGTGGGACAGGACCACCAAGACTGCGCTGCCCTGTGGTATGTGTGCTTAAAAATAACACCCCCTTACTGGGGAAGTAAAATATGACTCTGAAACCTTATTAGTAACAAGACTGAGAGTCTACAGCCTAGCTAGCAGCCCTGTGAGGTTGTTCTTAGACTCAGCAGCCCTTGGAGCTATCAAATATTCTCATGCTGCTAATATGCTCACAATGACAATGCTAACATGCTGGTGTTTTAGCAGGTATGATGAAACATGTTCATTTGCTTAGTTTAACATTTAGTTGTTAGTTGTTAAGCACTAAATACAACTTACAGCCTTCGTTAGGTATTTGGTCATAAACCAAAGTATTGGACATTAGTAAAATTCTGACCTGATCACACTAGATGGAAAATTAAGGGATCACTAACGTAATTACAGTTCATCATGAGGGGGATACTCTGAACCAAATCCCATTGCAACTCATCCAATAGACAAAACACTCAAAATGATGTCCACCTCATGGGGGCCACTACAGGAAAAATCAGGGGAGCACCAAAGTGGATACAGTTGCCTAGATTTTTCTCCATAGACAATGTCCTGAGAGTCACAGTTGGAACACTGTGTGCTGGGACTGACACAAAACTCTCCTAGTTCAATTGTCAGTCCAAATGATTAATAACTGTTAGAAAAAGTCAAAGGTACAAGCTTGTGTACATTAAGTCTTTGGGGGCGAGGCTACTCCCAAGGTGTATTCAGGCAAGAAACATCCCATCACTGAGCTTTAAATCCTGTCCAGTGAGCTGCTAACACTGGGCGAGAGCTAAAGATCACATTTTGTTAACAAGTCCAAGAATGAAGCCTTTTGGCTTAAGGGGGACACCAAAGTCACTGTGCTTAATCCTCTCGGTACCATGAATGTCTGTAACAATTTTCATGGCAATCCAAAGTGGGGTGGACCACTTCCATTGCTGAAATGGTTAAAGTAGTAGAGTTTTAAATGTTCTGGTTCACTAAAATCCATGAAACCTCACAAATCAAATATCCGGTAAGATTGAAGTTGTCTGCTGGTTCTCAAGAATAGATTTTTGCACAATTCAGACGTTCTTTGGACAGCTTGGATGTGTCAGTTTCCTCAAGGTCTTTGCAATGTAACTGACATAAATTCAGTCTTTGGTAATGATATTCATTGAAATATTTAGAGGCATTCTACTGTCTTTCATATGGTAACTTATTTGGTCCATTGTTCCATGGTGGATATGGAAATGCCTTTCTGAAGTAATATTCTCAGCATATTAGGGTCCTCTGATTAAAGCAGATAACTGATGGAAACTTATAAGCTTAGACTCCTACACATTTTAGGAATTCTAGACGGAGACTTGATGAAACACGACTCAAAGTTTTAATTTCCAATTCAGCAATTCATAAATGAAAGATAAACATCTTTAAATAATCCACTGGATGTTGGCTCTGGGACACCAATTTGTTTTCAAAGCACTTATAAGTCCTGATTGCTACATTGATGCCACACACACACAGATGCTCACACATGCTCACAGAGGGATCAGTCCACACAAAGACTTGTCTTCATCATTCAGATGATTCATGCGCTGCCGCAGTGGAATTGTGCCTTTATTGTCTTGGCTGATCAACTTGACAGACAGTAATGAAATGAATGACAGAAGATAGCCCAGCATTGCAGTGCTCAGCCTCCACACATAAAGCAATCCAGAGTCCCTGTCCACAGGAAGTGAGGGAAAGGAATTCATTATCAACAAATTAATTAGTCTTAAAAGTCTTATAGAAAACTTATCAGGCCTCTAGTCCATCTACAGTTTAAACTCTGTGCCCTTTTGCCGCCTCCTAAATGATCCGCGACATTTGTTCACACAGGTGCGTCGCAGCACTGTGCCTCTCACAGCCCCTGACACATGGTCTCTTCACTGCACTCAATCTTGCTTTCTGCTTTTTAGGATTCTTGTCTTAATCCCCATGATATAGCTTACTTGACATTCCCTCATAATGTGTTGCACTACAGTTGTCAAGGCTAAGGACCCTCATATCCTGCCCCATCACTCAGAAACTCAGCTGGGTTTTCAAATCTAGTTGACTGGGGCATAGAGGTGGCCCAGTGGTCTGAGACTAATGACTCTGTTCACTATTGATTAATTGGATGATAAATGTGTAATTGATTTGTTTGATCTAAAAAATATGGGAACACTGAAAAATGCCCATCACAGTTCCCTACAATATCCAGTACACAATGTCATAAAACAGAGAAAAGAAACAAATCTTCACATTGAAAAGCTGCACCCAGAGAATTGTAATTGGCAACTTTGCTAAGAAAAATTACAACGGATGATTTATTAATCTTTTAACAATCAATTAACAGACAAATCACTTCCACTCTAAGACACATAGCCATGTAATTCACTGTTCAAATCTATCTCTCCCTATACCACCATGTCACTCTTTATTCTGATGTAATTGTTCATTGAAGAGAGACAATAACGAAATAATTCTAGTCTCCTAAAAATGTGGAGGAAAACTAGTTGTATGCTTACGGCAAATGACAAATATGCTATTTTTTAATTTTGCAAATACAAGTATTAATGGTCACAATATGAACTGTGTGTTACACTGTGCTTTGGAGAAGTGTTGACATCGCTCCTCTCTTGTAATGAATAGAAGCTGGCTGAGACAGAACAGCTGTAAGTGATGAAGAATGGCTGTAGCTGCTATGGATTTTTCAAACCGTCTGGGTTGACTCTCCTGACATTTAGGCTAACATACAGAGACAGTGAGCAAACACAATTTTTCACTGTAGCACCAGTGCAGAAAATGACAAAGTGTGCACAAACTGTTTGAGGAAGACGCCACCCACGGGCTAAACCTGCACTGACACTGTACTTTTATTGAGACTTGTAGAGGGGGAGGTGATGAATACGTGGTTGTGGGATATCACGGACCCAACCACAAGCCAAAATCATATGATTGTAGCATGAGTCTTCATTCATTTAAGAAGTATCTTCCTATAGTTACGCTGCACATTTCTGTAGTTTTCTTTACATCTCATTCATAATTCTTCTTGAGGATCCATGACATGACCGTGTTTGACGCATTTGTCCAATATTTACAATGTGCAGCCATATCCAATAGACTCTGAGAGCTTGTCTTGATACAACTTAAAGCTATTTGACTTCATTGTAACATTACTGGGGAGACAGAGACACCCTCTGGTCTGTTTCTGCTGTTACTGCACTCAGCCTGGGCTGCAAAATATACCCATGAACATATATCTACATACATATATAGATATATACTTTCTGAAACAAATTCAGATTCCCTCTTATCAACATATTTTGACATTCCAGTGAGTACAGCAAGTGACACACAGTTAAAGCATCCTACTACAGTGTTCAGTGAACATATTTTTGTCATATTTTAGCCTAGTTATTAAAATTTCTACTGCTGTAATTATGAGAAAACACTAATCAGTGGTTTGTCAAGATTCACGCAGACTACAGCTCACCTTATTTGACAATTAAATATACCGGCTGCTTCAGTGGAAATTCTACCAATTTAAAGGCCTTCACGGTGCTCTGAGCATGGTGGATAAATATCAACATCTGTGTCATCAGAGGAAGCAGGGGAGTGAGAGGACAGATAGAAATGCACAGATAAAGACAGAGAGGGAAAGAGGAGGGGGGCAGAGACAGAGAGTAAACAAGGCCATCAGGGAAATAAGTCCAGTCATTTCCATGTGTGTTCCTCTGAGCTGGGGTTTAACAAGCTGTGCATAAAGACAAGCCTGTGTGGGTGGAGTTCCTCTTAATCATAGCTATGAATGTTCAGCAGGAAACCTTCTGGGAGTGGAAACTTGTTAATTGAGATCTTGATCCTCCAGAGGTGTCTGCTATAACTTCAAGCTCTCCATTTCTTTTTTTCAGATATTTTATTAGCTCATGCAGGCCACACTTGAGGGCACAATTTAATGAGGTTTGTGCATTGTTGATATTTGTGGGAGCCACCAACCATCCGGCATATATAGAGAATTATCTGGAAAACTAGAGTACAGATATTCAGAGAACAAAATGTACTACAATGACGCAAGAATTAATCAACTTTGAGCATTATTTTGATTTGTGGGTTGATATGCTGAATTGCTGAAACATACATTTCCTACTAAAATTAACATATTTTAAATACACTTGTTTTTTGTTTTTTTTGCCTGATTTGGTAACTTTTTAATTTGATATATTTTTCTATAAATATTCAGTTGTCACACACATTTGGGAATTATATGCTCTGTGGGTTCTCCATCATCCTGGGATCTAATTTGTTATTTGACTTTTTATGTCTCTTCTTTGAATCTAATTCTAATTGTTACGGTTTTTTGCAACACGCCTTTGAAAACCCATTAAAAAAATCTATTATTGCGGGTTTTTTTTTTAACTGATGCAAACAAAGACTACTACAAGACTGCAACTAACAATTATTTTCTATAAAATGGCAAATGTGCATACTCTAAAATGAAAAAAAAAAATTTAGTGTCATAGACTAACATGAAATATTAACATTTGTGAGTGGAACCAGTGAATTTGGCATTTTTTATTTAAAAAAAACTGATTATCAAAACAGTGGCCATATTGATTTTCTGTCAACCACCTCATCTTTTGAGCAATTGTCACCGCTGTAATGTATTGTATGTATTAACATTTCATTAAGAATCACAAGCCTTGATAGTTATATCTACACAGGATAAACAGGAAGTCATTTTCCTCCCCCTAAGTTTACCATTAAAGATGACTTTGATCAACCATCTCCTCTACTCATCGGTTTATCTGAGCCACGTGAGGACCTGTAAAGATTTTAACAATAAGAATTGTGTGGAATAAAACCTTCAGGAAGTGTGCTCTTGATTAGTTTAGTTAAATAAAAGACAAACAGCACTTTAGACGTAATCTTTGCATTTGTTTTAGCCCATGGATAGAAATAAATTATGATTACTTGGTAAAATTTGTGTAGTTTCAAGTGATTGAAATACTACACGTGTCCTGTCTCTACTCTAGAATAGAACAGCCTAAAAGCCCAATTATCATTTTAATGCTTTATATCCTTGTCCAGCTCAAGAATGAATTTTTGGTTTCATGAAATAAGACCAGACTCATTGCTCCTTTAAGCCTGTCATGAGCTGCTTTTCCATGAGGTGCTTGTGACCACTCGGCCACAAAGATTTCAAAAGAAGTGTACTGACTGTTGTCCCTTTAGAAAGACTGCCCACCACAACCAAAGCCTCCATCTCACCCACAATTGCATAGACTATAGAAAGCATCTGTGTAGTGTGAGATTTATTTTACCTTCAAGTCTGTCTTTGAACTCCAGTCAGTTCTGTGGATTTCAGGGCCAGGCTTCTACTCCTTCATTTGCTAAAACATGTCTAATAAAGATCAACATGAGATAACTTAGTTAAAGAAATCCAGAGGTTAGCTCAGTTTGTGGCTGCATTTCTGGCTAAATATTTAACATTTTTATCCTTTCAATTCTCTGTTATTTCTTTAAAAATGAAAACGTATAGTTCAGTGACAGAGGATACTAATTTAATACATTTTTACTTGATCTGAAGAACATTTGTAATAAAGTCGAGCAGGCTGACTTTTGAGGACTTTCATTTTAAAGTAACAAATTCACCAAGCAGAGAGCACGGTTGTGTCAAAGAGAGCTTTTGCTAATTTCATCCAAACCTTCAGGGTAGCCAAATATGCAGCAAGATCACCAATAAAATGTTTTTTTGTGGAGAATGTTTCAGAAGGTTAAATTCAATTTAAGTTAAAACGCTACACAGCTGTTTTGTTCCTCATTTTTACTTCAGCTTTATCAACAGAGTAAAAAAACATTAAAATGAACAGCATTAAATAAGGGGCCAATTAAAATAGATTAGAAATTATGCAGATTTATTTTATCTCCAAATCTTTACCTTTGTTGTCTTCGTGAATTTGTAACAAAGCTAAACACATACATCATCTGTATAAACAGAAGCCAGAAGCTACAAACCTAAACTGTTCATGTTGATGCTTTGTTTGGCAAAACGTCCGGTGGATGTGATACGAGAGCTGCATGAAAACGTCCATGTTGGGGCAGCCTTCAATGTCCATTTCACTGCTCAGCTTTCATCTGCCTCCAGGTTAATATTGTTACCAAACTTGGCATAAAGCTGGACCTTCAGATCCCCCAACACTTGCTGTATTGCTGACACTTGTTCCTCAAGGCCTTTGACCTCCTGCTCCAGTGCTTCCTGATTACAGAAAATGGAAAGTCGTTATATGACAGCGACTGCAAAAGAGAAGGAAAGCAATAACAAGGTTGAAACATTTACAGAAAATCCGTTTTAAAAAATGACTTTAATAGTTGTGTCATTAAAAACTACTACTATTCTAAAGGCAAGAGGCAAAAATTTGATGAGGAAAGAAGAAATCTTTTAACACAGTTGACATTCACTGTGTGTAGCAGACTACTCCACATCAATCAGTGCAGGCCTGTGCAGTGTGCTTTTGTTGTGCGATGAAAAAGGTGCAAACACAAGGACAAACAGGGACATCCTGAATTGACAGAAGGGAGGACAAGGACAAAATCCCTGTTATTCAGCACCTGCCCTCTCTATGGCTTAGCTTCTATGGAGCACTGACACTGCCCAGCTCCTCTCCCACAGGTGCACCAAGGAGGATCTCAAGCGCCCCATTGTGAAAACTGCCATCTGGCTAAACAATGTCCTCTGACACAGAGGCGTGAGCCTGAGCCGGCCTGGTGTAGTGGTAGTGGAATAGTTCTACATTTTGTAAAAAACACATATTTGATTTTTTGCTGAGAATGCAATGAGAAGAGGTTGACATGTCTGGCATCTTGTTGTCGTAACCGTGAGGAAAGAAAATAAGCAATTTTCACAAAATCTGTGTATGGGCACATTTACAGTGTGAACATATGCTGCTTCCATCTATAAATATGGTCAGACACTGAGGTGAGCAAACATTACACATTTGCAAATCTGGAAATATTGGAACATCCTGACCTTTGTGAATTGTGTCTGCTAACGACTTGTACATTTGTTGAACTCTCCCTTTTTAAATCTTCATCTGTACCTGATATAGAGCCAGTCTGGATTCAGAACTTTGTAATTTATCTAATCTATCTTTATCTAATGCCACAAAATAGATTTTTTTAAAGCTAGCGTTCAACAGTGAAATGTGAGAAATTATAATTAGTTTCTTTTAGGATGAGAAAGATGTGTTTTGCATTGATTGTTAACACTGTTTAGCAAAAGGAAATTGCTAAAATAAGTTTTAATTATGTCATGAAAGCATGTGTTTTGACTTGTGGGATTGCTACAAAAATGCTAATCTGTAAAAAAAATTAACACTCTTGATTGAACTGATAGAACTTTTGCAACAAGTTGTTATTGTTTACAATGTGTTAAACAAGTGTGGATATTGTGTTACACATTTTTACTTTTTAATGGATCATATGATTTCCTGCAAGAAGGTAAATACCATAACCGTTTTGTATACAGTAATAAATACAGCAGTAATGAGTCTACATGAATGGGCACTGAGCAGCATCTGTCCAGGCAATGAAAGTAATTATCATTTACCACATTTTGTCAAACCATGCACTCAGTAAGTTTGGAGAGGTTTTGAGTTTTGTGCACACCTTGACTATTCTAATTCCCACCTAGTGCACCTACACATCAGAATTTCTTTTGGACCACTATGTCAGCTCTCTCCATGAGAGAACGGGAGAACATTGCAAAAATACTTTTTAATATGGTCTGTGAACACATTTATGAAACATGTGAGCCCCCCCCCCCCCCCCCCCCTTTTGTGGCTGCAGCGTCCTTCAGATAATACTAGACTGTGACTCATCTGAACAAGATGATTTTCGAGGGGATCCAGTTCTTCATCTTAAAAACAGCACATTCATTTCACAAAGATTCAACTGAAAGAACATTATATGAATGCCTATTGATAACACTTCAGGCTTCAATCACACAGAGACATAATGTGTGATTTTATTGTTTCACAAGCTAGACCTTGATTACTTAATCAGCAGCTATTCGCTTATTCTAAACAGTCTAATAGGTCAAAAATGTTTTAAAAATGCTCTATTTTCCTTGGGTAATTCTACAACAGAGGCAGGAATATGTGCAAAATAAACAATGCGGTATAACAGAAAGCATGTAGTGTGGCTCTCTTTTGAGATATGAAAAGATCTCTCTCTATTAAGTAAAACCTATTGTTTAAAAAAAAAAAAAGGTTTAAAAATGTTTGCCACTATACAATGCCTCATTCTGTTTTGCTTGAAATGGATCATGATCTAATGTTGCTTGAGAGCAGTTAGATAAAAGATGATCCAGATCAAGAAAGTGTTAGTAACAATACACAAACCACAATGAAACACAAAGACACAATACAGCTTGTGACCTGACATTTTGTTGTATTGAATATAATAAAACTAGTGAGTGAATTAATTTTACTTTCACTGCATTTTCAGTCATAAATCAATTCACTGTAAGTGTCATTTTCTAAAGGCTAGCTGCTTGTAAAATTTGTTTCTCTCTCTATCATTATATGTTAAATTCTCTCCCACAGTCCTTTAACTTGATTACTTTGGCTTAATGACGGTCTTTTACTGATGATTACAAGTCTGAAGAGGATGAAAAAGAATTAAGAAACCTACCTTTGCAGCCTCCAGCATCTCTTGTGTTTCTTCCTGGGTGTGACTGATAAAGACGTCACCAATTTGATAAGGGATCAACAGAGAGTCGTCGTCTAACATCATTAGGTCATCACTGGCATCCTGTAAGTTCTGCAGCGATTTCTGCATGGAGACATTAGCAGACCATTACAGAGTCTCAGTGATGACTTTTAACAAATTAGTATTAGTAATTTAGCAGCTGCAGTGCTCCTCAGACCACACTTAAGTGTGACTCATATAAACCAAGTAGGAACAGTGTTGATTCAACTTTATGGTCACTTTGGAGGCTGTAATTTGCAATGCTGATGAATTATATTGTTCTACAGTATTTCCAGTATTTTGTTCTCCCAGTTTATTTCAGTGAGGGTAGACTAAATATTAGAAAAACCTTTCAGTTATGCAATAAAGTTCAACAGTACCACAATTACACATAAAGAAAATCACCATAAAGTGCTTCTCTAAAACAGTTTTAAACACTGAATATTATAACCCTCATGACAGAACTTCTGATATTCCTTGGTAGGCATACCAAATAAACTGGCAATTGAATGTAAGAACATATGAATCTGTTTAACAGTCACAGGATTGTATGATGAGTATCAGGTCTAAACAAAATGTCATTATTCCAAAATGCCATTATGATTATCAAAATCTGACTTTTGAAAATACAGCTGACCACACAGTGAACCCAGACTCTGTGACATGACTGTATTCACAACACATGGTGCTTACTTTCTTTGCCTCTATTTCACTTTTGAGTTCTGTCATCCGACTTGTGTTTCTGGCAAATTTATTGATCTTCTGCTGGTCTTCAAAAGTGACGTTCACATCTTCAACTGCCTGCAAACAAGAGAAAATTAGCAGTGGTGGAATAAGTACTAAGATCCCTCACTTAAGGACAAATACCAGAGTGTAAAAATACACATTACAACTAATAGCCCTGCATTCAAAATCTTACTCAAGTATGTAAATATTATCAGCAAATGTGCTTGAATAAAAGAATAAAAGTAAAAGAGCTCAGTGCTGGCAAAATACATAAACACTGGACTATTATTACTAACACATTCAGAGTCAGAATATTAGTGGGTGTAGTATAGTACATTTCAGCATATCATTTAATCTACAATGTAATTAGTAGCTGTAGCTGTTAAATATATGTTGCAGAATAAAAAGTACAATATTTTTCTGAAATGTGGTTGAGTAGAAGTGTAAGATGGCAAAACAGTAAAACATTAGTTAAACACAAGTACAATAAGTACAAATAGAACTTAAGTTAAGTATTTGAGCAGGGGTGGAGAGGATATTGAGAGGAATTACTTAAGTAGCAGTAGTAAAACCACACTGTCAAAATATTACACGTTATCATATGATGCAATCCAATACAACAACATGTGATGGGATGTAATTATTTCAGCTCTAGCTGCTTGTCTATCCTGCTGGATAATTTAATTTGACACACTGTATTTAGCATTTGCATTTAATTGTATTTTCTAATAACTTAACATTTAGTATGCAAAACATCTTGTTTTTGAGCTATCAAACCAAACAAATGTAGTGCAGTAAATAGCCATATTGACCATTCATACTCAGTGAATGACATGTTTAATAGAAATACACTACTCACAATAAGTTAGGGATATTGTTGCCCCAATACGTAAGGCACACTGTACACAGTGAGACCATTACGTGGAAAACACAAAATGAGGTGTGTCTATCACCCCAATACAATTGCCTCCCTATCCCAAAAATCTCTGAAGTGAAACAAACACCGTATGTATGACATCCACTGAGTCTCTCACAATATCCCTAACTTATTGTGAGTAGTGTACTTAAGTTAAATACAAGCACCTCAAAATAGTACTTGAGTGCAGAGCTCGAGTAAATGTAATTGGTGACTTTCCTCCTTTGGAAAATAGTAAGCTCTTTGGTTACGGCTCGTTTTAGCCGGTTAAACCGGATATATTAAACTTGTCATTCACTAACTATGAATGGTCAATATGGCTAACGTTAGCTAGCAAGTGGCGTGTGGTTACTGTTGTCAAGCATCACAGCCCCCGTTTAGCTAGTTACCATCACTGTTGTCATTATTACTATTAGGCCGGTGAACTCTCAGTTAGGAGTGACAGTTAACAGTCAACTAATCGTAGGACAAATCTAGTTACCGCATTAGCTACCAAGCTAACACTTAACGGTGGACGCTATCATTGAGCTGAGCTACACGAGGGCGTGACTGGGATTTTAAATATCAGGGACACCGGTGAACGTGGCTGTTTTTCCACGGGCAGTTATACGCGTCTTTATTTGCGACCCCAGACTCAATATCGAAAACAATATACATTTTAATTTTAGTACATATTTTTAAACTTACAACAGGTCCCTTCACAGTGGCTGCCATCTTGTCTTCCTCTTCTGCACAAAGACAGCAGGGCTGTACAACGCAATATAGCTATACCGCCATCTAGCGGGCGGAAGTGCCTGGTGTGTTTCGGTAAAATAGAGCATCAAAATGCTTAATTTTCTAAGTTTTGACCACTTAATCGAATACTATGGTTGTCACTCGATCGCACTGTTGTTGTTTTTTTAAAGAGATAAGGTTTAATGTGGTATGAAACTTGGCCCTTAACTCACAGCTGGACACTGAGTGAGCAAAGACATGCTATCAATTTCACCATAAGTGACAATTCAGCCAGTTTGGTAGGAGAGTATCATCAATTATCTCAATAAATATGTTCAAAGTTGCTTACAATATGTCAGACTAGTTATTATATCAACCGGAACTGCTGCTCTGTAAATATTTCTACAGCAAACAGGACTGCACCCAAGTTCAAATATTTACTGAAAATGTTTCCAAAGCTAGAGAACCATTTAGACTGGCTGTAGAAGATGTCAGTGTCAAAGATAGTATCTGCAACTGGGCAGTATCATGAGAAATCATACTGTGTTGAGAATCCAACACCCACCTCAATGTGCAGGCTATAGGCTACAATTGGGACATTGTGCTCATGGATTCCAAGCCTTGTCATAATCAAATCAATAAATACAGCAGGGTAAAACACAGATAGGCTACTTTGTGGTTTGGTTGATTTGCATAAACATGGATTAGATTATTTGAGGTTAAAGGGAGTAAAACTAAATGAGTGTTAAGGAACTTTAATCAGCATGATCATGGCACATTTACTCACAAAAGGAACAAACAAAACATAAAGACGAGATTAATAAAAGAAGGAACAAATCAAATGATGAACTACTGTCAATTTGTCTTTGATAACCGGATGCCTCTCAGATAGGTCTGTGTGTATTGATACATCAACAGGCCCTCAAAGGCCATTTAAATGTGACTATGTGGAGGCATTTAAAGACAGATGATTTCATTACAAAGCTCTTTGTCTGTCTTGATTAACTGTGATAATAAAGCAGATACTTCCTCCTTTCAAAAAAAGCCTTTTTTATCAAATAATATCAAAGTAATACAGTAGATATTTTTAGGCACATGTCACTTTGATTCATTTTTCAGCTGTCTAATATCAACAAACTTTTTTTTCAACTCTAAAACAACCCTGAGTATGATGACCTAAATGATAAAATGCGTACAGTTTTCTCTTTAAAACCATAACAACCAGGTTAAAGCAACGGGGTTGTTAGTGCACATGTTTATTTTTGTTTTGGCAGCGTGGAGGTGTGCCAGACCAATATCCTTAATACACATCCTGTTACTTCCCAGCTACATTTGTCAACAAAACTGTGATACACCACCTTACCATCATGTGCATGATCAGAGCATAACCTCATTATCATCTTGTCTGGGTATTTTCAGTGAATCCCCAGAGAGATTACCATGAGCTAATCACATGTTTTTACCAAAGAGTGCCAACAGCCTGTTGGGTGGATGGCGGGCTTTTCACTGGAGGAAATCCAATTGATTACTTAAAAAACAGTCCCACCCATTTTAAAGCACACATAAAATAGCCTGTTAACAATAGCCTACACACACAGTTGGGCAGGAGCAGCTAGTCCATCCCTCTTAGTGAGTGACAGACACTTTCCATATATTTGCCTTGAGGAGGATATCACTTGCTTGACTTGCAGAGGTGTAATAAGGTAAGACATTTCAATGGTATCGGAGTTAAGGCATTACCAAAATGTGAAGACTTATGCAAATTACAGGTCTGAAACTACTTAGCCACAGTTACGTAGAAGTGAGTCATTATTTGTTGTACATCTTTACTTGTTAAAGCAACATAACAAAACTGTTTTTGTTTTCTCTATTTAATTTGTTTCAGTTAAATTTGATCTGAGAGCTGTAGGTCTGAACTGTGAAAAAATATGGGAAACGAGAATTCCAAGGGTTCAGAGCTGACCAAGGTAAAATGACACAAATTATACAACAAACACAATGCTATGTTTATTGTATCCATTACTTTGCTGCCCTTAAATCAGCTGTAAGATGCACATGGAAAAAGTCACTTCTTGAAGTTTTGAGCCCCCATGCATTCCAACATGCTGGACTGTTCAGGTGTTTACTGTCAAAACCAGCGCTTCTCTTGAAATTAACCCCCCTTGTAGACAATGTCTTGTGAAGTGCAGGGCTGACATAGGTCAACATTTATTTTTTCTTTATAATTTTTCTCATAGAATGGGACAATTCCCGAGAAACATGAAAATGGATCAGTGAATGGCCTTTCTGCAACCATCATATCTAATGGATTGGAGATTGAGGGTAAGTGACATATTTATTCTTTTCACATTTAGATAAACAACAGTAAAGTAATAAAGGATCATGACTGTAAAATAACATAATGGTAATACATAAATTCAGACAGAAATGAAGGGTGTCTCTATCAGATTCCTCTCTTAAAATGTGGAGAATCTCAGGATGACAAAAAGGGTGTTGACTGCCCTTTATTCAGTTTAATTATATCTTGGTCAGTGGTGAAATCCTGCATATCAGTCTGTGATAGACAAAATCAGCTGATCTGTCCATGTCCATATTGGATTAGTCCTTTGGACTCATATAATACTTTGTAAACACAGTGACTCCCATCTGGACTGTATCTTGAGTTTTCCAATGTAAACTATAGGCGTAGTCTCAGACATTAGCAAGGAGCAACTATTTGACCTGTCATGGTGTGGTTTGTGTCTCTGCAGTGACAATAATACTGTAGGATTCCCACTGGCAGCTGAGTTTGTCTAAGAGCTCATGTTGACGCTGGAGTTAAAGATAATGTCGGTTTCTTGAATTGACTAGCCCATGTTTGCTTGATGGAGCACTGCACAATAGATATCATGCATGAGTTTGCTGTTGCATGCAAAGAGCTTAACATTCACTATCTA